>JALHCA010000900.1:0-11138 GCA_024340505.1 Tolypocladium nubicola
TGCCTGCTAGGCAGCAGTATCATGACTGGTTGTAGCCTGCTAGGCAGCGGTGCTGTTGACCTTCTGTGTGAGTGAGCGACCTGATCTTGACAGCCTACACACAATCTGGTGCGGACCACAAAGCCGCAAAGCCCAAGCACAAATTTCTTCCCAGTTCCTCCCTGTCTCTAGTGTTCAAATGACATTATATGAAAGTCTGGCTCAATTTCATCAGGCTCCTGTCGAAATCTCCAGGCTCTGACCAGAGTGTTCATGAAAGCGGGCGTCAAATGGCCGCGTAAATCGGCGATGGGCTTTTTGATCTACATGAAAGAAGAAATTAGCGTGGAGCGTCTGAAGCAGTGAGATCAAATCCCTTACCATTGGCACCTTGAATAAGTAGTCCTGGTCTGGCTCTTCGGTAAAGGTAGCGTTCTGTTTTTGTTGTTAGCCTGTCCAGTCTGGGTAAACATGAGAATTGTCTGCTCACATCCTCGGAAAGTTCCAACATTGGGTAACGTCTACCAGTTGCCTCAGCCAATGAATGGTACTGTTGGACCAGAGTTTCGGGCGAATGGATATGTCGTTGACGTCCAGTCTGGAGGTGTATGTTAGCGTCCATGAAGTAATAAGTGCGAGTTTCGAGTTCTTACATGATCCATCCGACTACGTAGCTCAAAGTAGTACGTCTCGAAAGGCCGTGCTAGAGTGAGCAACGAGCTGGGAATCATAGCTTGAAAGCGTGGAGCTTGTGATGGAGACTCGGGAAATATCGGCTGCATGTGGTTTCTCAAAAACTTGTTCCATGAAGATCCTGGCACCTTTCTGATCGGATGGCTGATGCCTGGACAGTACCAATCATTGTCTCCAAGCATGGTGAGCAAGTCCATGCCATCGCTGGTGAGTTTCACTTCGTCGAGAGTAACTCCAAATTCGATGCCTGGCGGTGAAGCGTCGAACAGCTCGTAGTTTTCACGCCATAATGCCCACGCAGATTTCAGAAAAGCTCTCATAGTCTCCCCAGGTCGTGTATGCCTCACGTATTCAGCCCAAGGTTCCTCAGACATTTGTGGAGCAATCAAAAAAGCTGCGTAGAGGAGCGTGGTGACCGATCTGGAAATGAGGGAGCCGACCTTGAGAAGTGGCTGGGTAGGAGAAAGCCAGCGATCAGTAGTCATCAGAATGGACACAAGTCCCAGGTTGGCCGAGGCGTGTTTGGTCGCAGAATATTCCCGACTCCACGGTACAAACGGTTCACCGTTTTCGTCATACTGCAATTCAAAACGAAAAGCAGGATTCCATCCCTGTAAAGGATCTCGAGTGATGACAGGGATAGCGCCGTCGTACCACATGGCAAAAGCTGCCTCGACAACAGACATCGCGTCGATTTGGTGTTCAATGCCGACCTGGTGAAGGCGTTGGAGGACTTTGTTGTCAGACTTCGAATCGCGCAGAAGAAATCTAATGATTTCTTTGCAATCCACAACGACATCTATGGGCAAGGTCTTGGTTAGTGGGTGGCTTCATGCTGGAAAATGCCATACGTACAGTCGTCGCTCGGAGGAGGAGGGCGCTCGCGTTTGTGCTTCCTCAAGTACAAGCCCAAAGACCTCTCACGGATGCTATCGAGAGCATCTCTAGGAGCAAAAACAACATCTGCTCGTTTGTAAAAGGGCTCAAAGCAGCATATGCTCTCCATGACGGCTTGGGTGTTGGCGAGGCACGGTACGGTTGAGCTGTCCCCAATCAGGTGAAGGACAAAGGCGGAAATGGTAAGGGAAGGTTAAAAAAAATTGGGCAGAACCCAGTAAGCCCTTAGCTACCTGAAAATCACGGGTGGCAGTCATGTGAACAGAATTTTTTCCTGAGGGCTACGTAAGTCACCCGGCAACCGAGTACCTTCGTTTCGCACTGAACACTTCCAACATTTCGCTCTTCTTCGACCCCAGACTTCAACCTACAACACTTGCCAAACACGGTGTGCGTTGAGAAAAGCGAGCACAATGCGACCGCGGGTGCAGGTACCTGGCCCATATGGCGATGTCGACATTCCAGTCACATTTGTGACGAGTGAGATTCAAGGCAACGTGCACGTCTTCCTCCCCGACAACTACGAAATGGTGATCGTGGAAGCCATCGCCCAAAATTTCAGGTAAGTCCATGCCTAACCAAATTGAAAGAATGAGACTAATATTCACAGCCGTCGAGTACAGCAGCCGGTGAAAGTCTTTCATGACGACTGGCGACAGAAATATCGACTGTGCCCGCTCCCTCCTGGCGCCCAAGCCAACACGAGCACCTACGGGCCTTGCCGTTTCGAATGTGGTACGTGGCCCTTCAAAAGCCAAACAAAAGCTTTAGGCTGAAGATATTTAGACATGTCTGAGCCCAAAGTCGCCACGCCCGCTGCGTCCGATCACAGCCGTGCTCACATACCTCGACCACGCAACTGCTGGATTTTGTATCGCCAACACAAATGTGAGGAGTACAAAGAGAAGTTCGAGAATATATCTGCCTCAGAGTTGTGTATGAATGTGACTACTCTGTGCAGAGTTAGTACTGACTTTTGATAGCCTCTGCGATTTCTCGCGACTGGAAGGCAGAACCCGACTCTGAAAAAGAAATTTGGCGACAGAAAGCTCAAGAGGAAGACCGCCTGCACAAGGAAAAGTATCCCGACTACAAGTACACAACGAAGAAGTCTCATGGAAAATGATTCCAGAAATGGCATATCTCAAGGGTGAGCATCACATCTCATGACCGGCCCTCTCTTAGTACTGACCAGCACACCTCCAGCACCTACTATTGACAACGGCATCGGCCTGAAAGTAACGTGTCCATTCACGGGCAAAGAAAACCAAAAAGCACCGAAAAAAAAATTGCCAGAAGCGAAAAAGAGGTCCCTGACCTCGTTGCATGTTTTTCGTTCAATACCTATGCGAGCGCCAAGCTGCCCTCGCTGGCTAACTACCCTGGCCAGGGCTGCTCATTCCCTCTCGCCGTCTGCTGGCGCCACTCGATGGCAGCCTGGCTCAGGCGACGGGGAAGCCGCTCGCTACAATGGACGTACATGCCCACCAGTCGGCGTACTCAGACATGGAGAGGTTAAATTGAGAGGTTCGGAACAGGACGAGGACGTGGGCTGGTTGACGGCATGCCGGTTCTTCTTTTGATTTCTTATTTCCTAGTCTCCTAGATGCGGCCGTAGCCCATCGCTAGTTGAATGCGAATGACCATCGCACGTTGAACGCAATGACCACCGCGAGGTGAATGCGAATGAATACGACTACAGTCATGCACGGTGCCGTTTCACATGTGCAGAGCTACGATGAAGAGCCGTTCCAGTCGCTGCTCCAGATGAATGTCCCGCACCGCCACTCGGACCCCTTCTCCTTCTCGCCCGATGGCCCGAGGGGCCGGGGGCAGATGTAAAACGATCGACCTGTGCCGTGTCAGCTGCGTGCACGTCGCAGGCAGTGCTGCAGCAGGAGAGGGAGCGCGTCGCAGAGGCGCTGCCGCGCGAACAGACGTACCGCAATTGACGCCGGGTTTCTTGGTGACGAGGCTGATGCATGGCTCGTTGTGCTCGCAGCGGGGAAGAAGGCGCTTGCCGAGCAGCTTCGACCACGACTCCTTTGCCTCTATCGGATCAAACACCCTGCCTGCGGGCGACTCCTCGCAAGCGGTGGAGGGTGGAGCTTTGGCTGGTGGCGATGGTGTGGACCCCGCGCCTGCGGCTGGTGCAGCGAAGCCAGGCGAATCCTCGGTGATTGAGGCGGTTCCATGGCTCGACCGCGGTTGATTGCATTTCCTCGCGGATGCAGGGCTGGCGGCGAGGCCAGGTGATCCCTCGGTGATTGAGGCGGTGCCATGGCTCGAGCGCGGTTCATTGCATCTCGTCGCGGATGCAGGGCCGGCGGCGACAGGCTTGAAGAAGCCCTGCAATGTCCTCTGGCCGGGCGCTGTCTTTGCCTTGGCTCCGTTTGCGTCGGCAGGCCGTGCTCGCTTCGGCCGACTGGTGCTGTTTGGGAATCCTGCCGGTCGCTTGGTTTGTGACGATCTGGGGGTGTCGGAGATCAACCCGCTGTCCGTTGCCTGGGCATCATCCCCGAAGTCGCTGGCTCCGCGCGGTGCTGATGAGCTCTGGTCGAGACAGCTCTCGCCATCGTTGGATGCCTCGTATTTGACTGCCGACTGGGCTCTCGGCTCCGACTTCTTGGTCAACATGTCGCGGATGCTCTGGCGGCGGTCAAACTCGGGTATCAATTTGGCAGACAGAGGGAGAATGTCCTTTGGAGACCACTCTCGAACTCGTTTGCCATCTGCAAACATGCCGGGCGGGTTCAGATCAGCCAGAGAAACACTTCCGCAGGCATCCGCCATGGTAGCAAACACAGGGCAATGATCGGATCCCATCAGGCCTTCCTGGATGTCGGCATGTACAAACCAGCTCTTCAAGCCATCGCTGCAGAGGATGTAGTCGATGCGGCTGCCGTTGTTTGCCGGCCGCGTATTCCGCTTCGTATCCCAGCAGGTATTCATGCCCTCTCGGTCTGGATGGAAGCACCGACACAGGTCCCACAGAACAGGGCGCTGGCGGCCCTCATCGCGCTGGCCCAGGACGGTGCCTTCAAATATCAGCTGGTTGAAGATGCGCCGCGATGGCATCGACATCCAGTCGTCCAAGGCCAGTCCCTCTTTGCGGAGGACTTCAGCCACATTTGTAGAGTCGGCCGCCGAGCGGATGACGTTTAAATCCCCAGCAAGGACGACCTGTTTGCCGGCTGCAGCCAGGTTCCGTATCCTCACATCGAGGGCTTCGAGGAAGGCGACGCGGAAGTCGTCGCGGGATTCGTTCCGGCTGGCAGGACAGTAGACGCCGAGCAAGACGAATGCAGGGAATTCGAGGACGACGCAACGGCCTTCAGAGTCGAGTTCTGCTTCGTCGACGCTGCCTACCAGCTGGCCAGGTCGAGGATAGCCACCGATCTGCTGGTCGTCGGGGAGCTCGCGAAATTTTGTCGAAGACCTCGGCGGACAGAGGACGCCGGTGATTCCCTCTTCGGCGCGGACAGGTGCACAGGTGGCATTGCGCGTATATATGGCGACGCCGGAGTATCCTAATTGAGTCAGCACGCGTCGACGGCGAGCAAGTCGGCTGGTCCGGTGACGAGGCGACCGTTGAGGCTACTCCTTGCCTTTTTTGTGCCTCGGCAGGCTGAAGAAGACATCCCAGCCAGGCACGAGGACCATGTCATCTCGCAAGTCTTTGCGCTGTATTTTGGTTTCCTGCATGACGACAATGTCCGCCTCGAGGATCTCGAACATGGCCTGAGAGTGATGAGACGGGTTCGCGGAGGGCTCACTGTGAACTGAGACTGGCTCACCTGAAACGTCCGTCGCTCCCTCCATGGCTGATAGCCGAACGGGTTTCTGATGGACGTGAGCGCCAAGACCAGGATGTGTATGGGGGTGCGAGTACCGGATGCCGTTTACTGGTTTGTCAGCGATGAACAAGGGAGTTGAGATGGTAGAGCGTACCATTCCAAGTGGTTATGCGGAAGCCCATCTCGACGGCGCGGATTGTGGGTTTGAGCCTTGGACATCCCTTGACGCGGGACGAGCTGTCCCTGTTGATTCCGTGAGGCGAGGTGGCATCAGAGGACCTCAGATGAGCAGTGGAGCCATGACAAGCACGCGAATCGGTGGAGTGGAAAGGAAAGAAAAGGTTCGGAAAAGAAAAGAGCTCCGGGAGATTCCGCACTCGTGGAAGTCGAATATGACGATGCTTCCTTCCTAGCCATTGCTGATGGAGACGTCATCACGGCTCACGCGGCAAGCGCGGGTCTCATTGGGCAGTGGTTGCGCGGGCGACCCACGAGATCACGTGCGGCGACCGCAATTCGCGCCTGACAATCGAGGCACCCACGATTGGTCTAGCCGAGCTCGTCCCGGATGAGCTGATCTCACAACTTGCACTCCCCGTCCATTCAACGACAGACGACTGCTCGCCATGTTTGCCTCTCGCCACGCCACCCGCACCGCCTCGCGCCTCGCGGCGCAGCTGCGCGCCCCTGCGCAGCGACGCCTCGCCAGCTCCGCGACGGAGAACGAGTTCATCAAGGAGCGCCAGCACATCAAGGAGCACGCCAAGGGCACGACCGGTGAGTTGGGGGCGGTCCGCGAGGGAGATTAGGAGAGCGCTGACGAGGAGCAGAGCTGTGGAGGAAGATTTCCATCTAGTACGTCTTTGCTTTGCGACCTGCCTTTGCTGCGACCAGGCGGTGATCTGCCTGTGCTGCGACCGGGCGGTGGTCTGCCTTGTGTCGCGCGGCCATCACCATGAGCAAGCAACGAGCGCTCCCGGATGCCGTGCCCGAACGCAACGACTGACCACTCCCAGCGGCGTCATCCCCGCCATGGCCCTCGCCGGCGCCAACGCCTGGTACCTGTGGCGGGCTCACTGGGAGCACTGGGACCACATGCCGCCTCTGGAGGAGCGCACCGAGTACCCGTACCAGAACATCCGCTCCAAGAACTTCCAGTGGGGCGACGGCGACAAGGTAAGCATCGGTTCGTTGATGTGCTGACGAATGCTGACGATTGGTAGACTCTGTTGTAAGTACCGATACGGACGCGAGGGGACCGGGCAACACTGTGCGTCGAAACGCGGCGATGCTAACGATGAACAGCTGGAACGAAAAGGTCAACTACCACAACAAGGACAAGGTCGCGTAAGCTTCAGAGCAGGATGCCGTCGGCACTCGATAGAGACGGAGGCTTGTACATGTTGGTCTGAATTGAATTGACAGTGTTGCGCGTATGATGTTGTGATGCCGCGAGCGACTCGTTCTCGTGACTTGTACATGTTGCTTTAAATTGAATGACAGTGTTGCGCGTATGATGTTGTGATTGCCGCGACTTGGTTCTCGTTGACGAGCAGCCATGTGTGTTGGTCAATTGCCATGTTTGCCTTGCTGTGGGTGCCGCTTGCCAATTGGTGCGGGAGTCGCTGGGCGTTCTAATTGTCGTGGGTCGCTCGGCCACCATCTGTTGCCAATTGGTGTCGGTGTCGCTCGGCGACTATCATCTCTACTTGGTGTCGGTGCTCGGCGACATTCATTTCTACTTTGTTGCCGTGGTTTGCCAATTGGTACTGACGTATTCAATTCTGTTTCCCTCCAGGGTAGCCAGATGCTCTGTCGCGGATCGATATGCATGAGGGTGGACCCACGCCGGGCCGGTGCCGAAGAAACCCCGGCGCGCCATCACAGTCCGTGTATGACGAAGTGCCCCACCTAGCGTCTGAACGCGTCTCGACACGACCGCCGTGCGCCCGCAGGCTGTTCACTCTCGCCTGGATTGGACAGACGCGGATTGGACAGACGCGGATTGGACAGATGCGGATTGGACAGACGCGGCTGCTCACCGGCCTGGCTCTGTGCGCGCTGACAGCAAGTGCAGCTTCGAGCGTGCCGCTGTCGGCAAGCGCAGCTTCGAGTCTGCGACCCAGGCTTGCTGCCCATCAAGTACATTCGCGCGAGCCGCTGTCAGCAAGTGCGGCTTCGAGTCTTGCGAACGCAGACACCAGAGCTGCTGCCCATCGAGTACATTCGAGCGTACGCCACTCCAGCAAGTGCGGCTTCGAGTCTTGCGAACCCAGACTGACTGTCCATCAAGTACATACGAGCCATACGCCGTCCATCAAGACATTCGAGCGATACGCCACCATCAAGATATTCGAGCTATCTGCCATCAAGACCTTCGAGCCATCCGCCATCAAGACCTTCGAGCCATACGCCCCATCGACATTCGAGCCATACGCCTCCATCAATACCCTTGAGCCATCCGCATCAAGACCTTCGAGCCATACGCCCCATCGACATTCGAGCCATACGCCGCGATCAATACCTTTGAGCCATCCGCCATCAACATTCGAGCGATACGCCGCGTCAAGTGCATTCCGCCGCCATGGCTCGATACCTCACGCCGGCCAAGATCGCGCTCCTGGCCCTCCTGGAGCTGTACGTCGACGAGGCGATCCCGAGCGACGCGGTCATGTCGGTGCTGTCCTTCCTCACGGCGCACATCGTGGACCAGGGCGCCTCGCGGCCGTCGTCGACGCAGGCGGCGCGCTGGCAGCGGGCCGAGGGCACGGTCCGGCTGGTGCTCGGGCTGAGGGACTTTGAGCGGCTGCTGGGCGGCTACCCGCTGGTGCCGGGCCTGCCGGGGTGGCGGCTGTGGGACCGGTTCCTGGGCAAGCTGTGGGACGTGGACTCGCTGCACGCGCTGGGCGAGTTCTTTGAGCGGATGGCGGCGCTGCTGGACAAGACCAAGGAGGAGCGGCGCAAGCTGGCCGAGGAGGGCGACGCGCCCGAGGAGGAGGAGGACGAGGGCATCAAGCTGGCGCCGACGTCGCCGTACGGATCGTTTGTGCGGCGGGCGCGGCTCGAGTACGAGCGGCTGACGTTTCACGACTGCGGCGCGCTGTGGCAGGACCTCGCGCGGTACCGCCAGCCGACGGCGCGCTACATGCGGCGCAAGGACCCGGGGTTCGACCGGCTGAGCTTCGACAACGTGCTGCTGCAGGGACGCGGGGCGGAGTGGGACGACGACGGTGTGTCGACCCTGGCCACGGTGGTGTACGGCGACCTGCTCGAGGAACGCGAGACGGCGGGGGGCGGGGGATCGGTCGGGGAACGCGAGACGGCCGGGGGCAAAGAGACGGCTGGAGAGCGCGAGACGGTCAGAGGCAAAGAGACGACGGCCGGGGGCAAATTGACGGTTGGGGAGCGCGGGACGGCCAAAGGCAAAGAGACGACGGCCGGGGGCAAAGAGATGGTTGGGGAGCGCGGGGCGACGGCCAAAGGCAAAGAGTCGACGGTCGGGGGCAAAGAAACGGTTGGAGAGCGCGAGACGACAGCCAGAGGCAAAGAGACGACAGCTAGAGGCAAAGAGACGACGGCCAGAGGCAAAGAGACGGCTGGGGTGCGGCGGAGCGAGAGACTGCAGAGTGAGTGGCGAGGATGGCAAGGATGGCGAGAGATGGTGAGAGATGGCGAGAGCATGGGCTGACTCCGAGATAGAGCAGGGCAACCAGACTCCCGCTGACACCGACGGCGTGGATGCGCTCCGGAGCGAGAGACTGCAGACAGAGCAGGACAACCAGACTCCCGCCGACAGCGATGACGTGGATGCGCTCCGGAGCGAGAGACTGCAGACAGAGCAGGGCAACCAGACTCCCACCTACACCGACGACGTGGATGCGCTCCGGAGCGAGAGACTGCAAGGTGAGTGGCGAGATGTCTGCTGGCGGGCAAATGTCTGCTGGCTCGCGAGATGTCTGCTGGCGGGCGAGCATTGGCTGACTCCGAGCATTGGCTGACTCCGAGACAGAGCAGGGCGACGGCGCCGACGAAGACGAGATTGGGGTGCTCCGGATCGATCAGCTGCACAGTGAGTGGCCTGGGTGTGTTGGCTGGCGTCTGCATAGCTAACGGCGAGTAGGGCACGGCAACCGGGTCCCCGTCAGTACCGACGACATTGAGAACCTTTTGGAGTTTCAGATTGAGCAGCTACAGAGTGAGTGCGCCCCGTGTCGACGCTCGCATGTCGACGCTCGCTTGTCCATTGCCGCTTGTCCATTGCCGCCTGTTCATTGCCGCCTGTCCATGCCGCCTGTCCATGCCGCCTGTCCATTGCCGCCTGTCCATTGCTGACCGTGTCCTCAGAGTACGGCAACCGCATGCCCGTCGACATGCACCGGCAGTTCCAGGACCTGGTCCACGATAGCTTCCTGGTGCCGAGCCTGACGCACTACCTGAGGTGAGCGCTCCGCCGCCCTCTGCATCTCCTTTGCATGCCTGACCCCCCCCCAGCTTCCTCGACGCGTGGCGCGCGGGCGACTACTCGACGTCGTTTGACGCGCTCCACCGCTACTTTGACTACACGTCGCAGTCGCGCGACCGGCTCTTTTACCAGTACGCGCTCATGAACCTGGCGGTGCTGCAAGCCGACTTTGGGTGCCGCGACGAGGCCGTGTCGGCCATGCTCGAGACGGTGGCGGCGGCGCGCGAGAACGACGACGCGACGTGCCTCAACTTTGCGCTCAACTGGCTCTACCACTACGGGCGCGCGCACCCGGGCCTCGAGCGCAACGTGGCGACGCGCAGCGTGCTCGGGGCCGGGCGGGAGAGCCTCGCGTTTCTGCGGGCGCGAGCCAAGGAGGCGGGCATGTGGCCGCTCTGGAGCTCGGTGCTGCTGAGCGAGGCCAAGGCGGCGCTCGGGCGCGGCGAGTCGGTGGCGACGGCGCTCGAGCACGCGGCGCGCAGCTCGCACATGGTGGTGGAGCGCAACGCCAAGTGCATGTTCGGCGCGCAGCTGTCGCTCGCGGCGACGGTCTGGAGCCGGCTCGGGCTGGCGGCGCTGGCGGTGCTCGCGTCGGACGTGTTCCTGCTGTGCCACGCGCGGCACTCCATCTTCGACGACGAGCTCAAGCACACGGGCCGGCTGGCGCTGGCGCTGGCGGAGCGCGGCCTGTACGACGCCGGGCTCGCGCGGCTCGCGGCGCTCGACGGCAACGCGCTGCGGTCGTGGAAGGCCGGGCAGTTCTGGCACAAGTGCCGCGGCATCCTCGGGCTCCAGCGCGCCCTGCACCGCGGCGACCTCGCCACGGCCGAGGCCCTCGTCGACCAGCTCCTGCAGGGCAAGGCCAACGACGTCGACCCCGACACGGCGCTCCTCATCGACTCGCTGCACATTGACTGCCTCGCGCGGCGGGGCGACCTGCAGGCGGCGTCGCGGCGCGTGGACTCGCTGCTGGCGCGCCTCGGCGACGAGGACCGCGACGTCGCGCTCCGGGTGAGGCTGCTGCTGCTCAAGGCGTTGCTGCTCGAGCGCTGCGGCCGGCCGCACCGGGCGTTTTCGACGGCCGTCCTCGCTGCGCACCTCGCGTGGCGGGCGCGGCTGGTGCTCTGCCTGTGGCACGCGACGGCCGCGCTGGGCCGGCTCCTCGTCTCGCTCGGGGAGCTTGGGCCGGCGGCAGAGCTCCTCTCGGCGGCGCTCCCGCGTGCGCTCGAGTGCGAGTCGTCGGCCCTCGCCGGACAGCTATACTCGTGCCTCGCGGACGCGCACATGGGACTGGCGGGAGAAGCGGGGGC
>JALHCA010000907.1:0-10487 GCA_024340505.1 Tolypocladium nubicola
CCCCCCCCCCCCAAACCCCCTTTTTTGGAACGATTGCCGTCTCCCTTCTTTCTATATAGTTTAATTGTGTATTCTGGGCATTCAAACCGCCCGCCAACCGCTTGACTTCACCCTCACTCTACCATGGGCTGGAACCGCTGCCGGCCGTCCTCTGCTCTAAGGCCAACGTAGGGCCGACGCCTCGTGCCATGGCCATCTGTACAGCTTCGTTAATCCAAGATACTAGGCCAAGGCTCGGCCTCCACTATTAGCCCCGTCTTGCTTGCAGTGTTGCCAATATGGCCTATACCCTATGCGCCTCCGAGAACGTATTTATCCTCGCCCGATGAGGTTGTGTCGACCGCCAGAATCTCGGCCACCCTGCAGCTTCTGGTCAATTGCACGAACCTCAAGACGCATTGCGGGGTGCTTTGGCTTAGGATGTGGGGTGCGCACGCGAAGCTGCGTACGCAGACTCCGGCGCACGCCGCCTGGCCTACGTCGGTCGCTACGTCCGCAGCTTCGCCGACGCCGCCACGTGCGGAAGACACTCTGCCGACGCTACTCTTCGCTTATGCTGAACGTAATACGCCTTACCCATCACAAGCGACAACGTGCTTGCGACGTTCTGCGGCCGCATGGTCGACTGCGCAGACGTGAGTGAGCCCACGTCGTCACAAGCCAGACGCTGCTTAAGCTGCGCTGCTGAGGCACACTATTGCAGACGCAGGCTTGCCTCAGCACCTGTGAGAGCAGGCGCGCCCGCACACGCCAACGGCTTCGCAAGCCCAAGTGTCGAAGCAGAAATGCTCTTAAGTTCTCTCTACTAAGCCCTGAAATAACGCCCTCTGTTCTTCTTGCCCCTTGTCTCTTCCTCAATGCTGACGATCCTTTTTTTCCTGCTTATGTTGCCAGCTGGGGATACATCTTTCACCACAACAGTATTGGATCCATTCCCCGTTACCTGTTTAAAGCAGTTTTTGGGCGTCAGGTTGTTACCATACATATCAAATAAACAAAAGTCCTTTCTAACGTACTTGGCGGCAAGTCGCTGCACTGGCGATGGATCGGAAAGATGCACGTCCAGTGTATCTGAGACCTCCAACCTGCCGTCTTTCTCGACCACCTTGAACTCGATGCGAACCTTCGGTTCATCCGTCAAGGCACCTCCTTCACATTCCGTCGTCTCTTCGCCTGATTCTGTCAAAAGCCGTTCGAACGCAAACCGTGTAATCCTGTTGTCCCGTCTAGTTGCTATGGGTTCGCCCTGAGGCTCATCAGGGAGTTCTTCGTCGCCCGCCAGCGGTTGCTCCGCCTCAGATACGCCATCCTCCTGTAGCACACGCGCCATCTCACTTCGTTGCCTCTCTTCCTCCTCACGCACTCTTTGCATCAGTTGATCCAGCTTTTCCTCTTCCTCCTGCTGCCTCTCTTCCAATTGCCGCAACTTGGCGTTGTGTTGTTCTTCCTTTGCAGTGAGCAAGTCCAACATCATGTGCTTGTCGTCGACCTTATCTTGCTCTGCAGCAGCAAGTGTCCTTAGCTCGTCCAGTTTTGCCTGCTCGTACTCGGTCTCTCGCGTCAGTTGTTGCAGCCTAGCGCTCTGCTCATTCACTTGATGCGAGAAGTCCTGCGGCATGTCCTGCTCCGGGTCAAGTGCTTGTCTGGTCATGGCAACGTTCAGCTCGACTCGATCTAAACCTGGCCCAGGTGGCGTGGATGTGTGATCCGTCATGAACACGTCGTGGCGCGGGGCTTCGTTGCTTGGTATACAGCTTTCGGTCGATGGAGGCTGTCCGAAATAAGCCAAGTACACTGACCTTCTGATGAATGACGATGAAACGCTCGTTGGATCAGCTTCCAATCCTTCGTTCAGCTTTGGAAGGAAGAGCCAGGCCTTGTCACGTTCGTGATCGAGGTCGTGGGGCACTCCGTGTCGTCGTGCGGGCTGCCAACGCACATTGATGTCCGAACGGTCTGGTGCCTCAGCCATCGGAGAGGCGGTTGCGAATATATCAACCACTTGTTGGATGCGCTGCTCTTGATTATCGTACTGGAACCGCCCTGGCTTCCGAGCCGCAAGCAGGGCGCGTTCGGCGATGATTCTATCAGGTGACGCACGCAATATTCTCGTTATCTTCTCTGACTCAAATCCGAGCCGAGAAGCAAGAGAGGCGAATTCAAACAGGGCAGTCTCGTCTGCCTTCGTTCGCGCCTTCGCCAAGAGGTCTTTCTTTTGCGTGTCAGCGGGCAGGTCTCGATACATACGAAAGGCGGTCAGCCAGAGCTGTCGCATCCCGAGATCAAGTCGCGACGCGACGTCTCCTGTAATGCTGCCAAACGCTGTCTCGGAAAGTTGTACGACGCATCGATCGCTCTGTTGGTTTGCATCCGTAAACATCTCTTCCAGACGGCCTGCAATTGTGTCCCTTGGTCCTACATCCACAATCCTTCTCATGCACTCGGCAGCACAGGCGAGAAACTTGCGGTCCTCGAAGAAAGTGAAGAGAGATGGAATCAAGCATCGTCGAGAGGCGCTGCAAACCTTGGACCAAAGTGTCTCCCGCTGCTGCTCTGGAAGGTTACCGAATATCTGCCCGCTTCTGAACTTGGCAAGCAAGTCGTCGTGGTCTGTTCTGCATGCTCCAGGGGCCCTACCCTGTAGCGCCTCAATGGTTGGCTTGTCAATCTGGCGCATGGTCTGGCGGCTGCCGCCGCAGAGATCGTGCCACCACTCGTGTATTTTTCTTAGATAGGAGATGTTCGGCTATATATGGTCAGCATTGACTCGGTACCTAGGCGGGTGCGGTGTTACCTCATCGCATTTCATGGGAATCATCTGGTGCACGACGGTGAGGCGCATGCCAGCCATTAAGGCGGGGATATCGAGCAAGTTATCGAAAGCGGCCGCATACTTTTTGTGTCGAGACAACTGGTCAAAGTTTTTCCGGCGGTTTTCCGACGCGGCAAGCCGCCCCAGCCACAACCTCTCGAAGAACAGGTTCTCTTCGCCATGGATTCCCTGGTACTCTCGGATTTTGCAGTATAGTTCGCCATCGCTCGGGGCTTTCTGATGGTCGTAGTCTTCAACGAGCATCGTCTTCAACTCGTCACTCAGATCTGCTTTTGTCAGGAAAGTGTGCACAACGCTAGTGTGGACGACAAACCATCGAGAAAAAGGTCCACCACCCAGCGCTTGTTCGTTCCCTCAAGAACCTCATCGGCTGCCGCAAGACGATCACAACCCTGGAGGCACTCCAATCTAAGTTCAGCGGGCAGTTCGAGCTGTGGGTAAGGTAATATATCGGAGAGGAGACTTGAAATCGAGAATTGCGTGCCTACTAATGCCGCTTCCAGGTCACGTTGGCTGATGGTAGCCTTTGCATGATGGCGACTATCCTCTTGACGACAACCGCGCTCCTCCCGGAATATTCTTTTCAGTGATTCAGCATTCTTGTTCTTCGCAGCCGTTCCTCTTTGCCTCGAGCTTGGGAATCGCAACGATGCTACTCGTATGCTGGCCGTTCCACAGTACTTTGCCCGCCGTTCGTCCTCGAGACGACGATTGACCGCTAAGAAGGTGTTGGTGGTCATGATGGTAAGAAGGAAGCATGGCATGCGATGCAAGTTGATTTTTTTAATTTCAGGGAGCCGCTCGCGTTATATGTTTGGGCCACAACGCCACAACGAGCAGTCCGGCGGAAGAAGGGCGAAGAGGGTGGAAGAAGCCAATTGTGGCCGTTCGGGTTCGACGATCGTTCAGCCCATATATATCCCGACACTCTTCGAGCATGGCGATCGGCCCCCATCATTTCTCTTCCTCGATTACACAAGAAAATGGGTAACAAAAACGTCTCCTCGAAGCCACCTAATCGACTACACAAACCACCTCCTCAAGGGAACGCCATCGACCGTCCGGGTCAGGTTGGGTCTTTGAGGACCATCGAAGCGAACCGATGCGGCCAGCGAGCGATGGAGAGCATACCCATCAAGGCATTTCAGCCATCGATCACCTACGATATGATATACTTTCTACACCTCGGAGAGTCCGACCCCGTCCTCGTTGCCGAACGAAAGGGAATATCCTTCGACCTCGTCGACATTCGCCGCTTCGCGACCCTTGACAATGATCAGATTAGAATGCTCAGGGCTATCCAACATACAAATTTTGTAACTGTGCATGAGATCTATCGAACCGAGGACGAATGTTATGTCGCTTACGAGCACATGCCCCGATCTCTGGAAGAAGCACTGGGGAACCCCTACCTCGACAACCACGGACTCGCCGCCATTGTAGGACAAGTACGATATCCGGGAATGCTACGACAAGGGACCGGCTAACGTGAAGCAGGTAGTTGCCGCCTTGGCTTATCTTGAACAGAAAGAGCTGCAGCACGGTCATTTGACTTGCTCTCAGATCCTACTACATCCCAGCGGCAAGGTCAAGCTCCGTAGGTCAGTCCTGTCCCCAGTGCGTAACTCGGGACTAATGAATCCAACCTAGGTAACCAGGAGAACTGCACGACCGTGAATTCGCCAAAGGACATCAGGGATCTCGGCCACGTCATGATGGAGTTGATGGACGGCTACGCTAAGGAGGGCACGAACATTGGTCTCGATAATCCTGACCGCTGGCACGAGAATGCTGTGAGCTTCCTCGGCGAAACGACGTCGGCTTCGTCCGTGAATGAGCTGCTCCAGGTATGACCTGTCCCTTTCCCCTTTCACTTCAAGTGCTGACTAACCTTAGCACCCGTTCATTCGTTCATGGCAGAAGGAGAGGTTGAAGGGATTGGTGTCGCTCGTTATGGCCTGGACGAGACCGGACTATGATTATGTAGGGCAGCGAACCAGACAGTAGGGTTGCATCTCAGACGGGAGGTGGCACAATACGGGGGGAACAGCTGTTTTGGTGGCGCTACACCTTGCCTTCTCTACTCATCAGGCTGATAATCCAATTCCACCATTTCTACCTTGTTGGCTATGTACCTTTGCACAATGTCCCGCAGATCGGTCCTGATCCCCGACGTTGCAGAGACTATGCATGATTCAGCTAAGGTCTCATGTGAGGCTTCGGGAAACTCACCTGTCACGACCATATCCTCCCTAGCCTTGGCTTCTTCTTGAACCCTCTTGATATACTTGCCCGTCGCCTCCTCTCTAACAATGGTGTCCCAATCCGGTAAACCTTTGATGACATTGGCGCGGCGACTTATCTTGTCGTCTCGTTTCGCATGCTCGACGTAGACCGATATTTGGAGTATCTTGTCAGTGATAAGCAAAGCTCCATCAATAAGGCATGGGTTCTTACATAGCCGTCGTCTAAGGTGTCATCATCGAGGGCATTGTTGAGCAATCTCTCGATCGCAACGGGCAAGTCTGGACGTGTGAGAATGAGAGCTTACAGGCTTTGATACATGCCCGTTTACTCACCAAGTGTCTTCAATTCCCAGACCAAATGAATCCTACGTGTGCGTACTCTACGGCTATTGTAGCCGTGTAGGAGCTGCTTCAGATACGGTAGCTGCGCCGCGATGCCGAATCCACTGGCGATCATCAGTACGACGTCATACTCGCCAACAGGAACACTTATTCCGTATGGCCCGTTGAACATTGCGGAGCAGGAAGTCTGTGGCTCTTTGCTGCGAATGAGAAGCTGCTGCGTGAGTCCCCGACGGGGTTCAATCAGGAGATCCAAGGAGGACTGAGGAGCGTCAGACCAGGATGCTACTACGAAAGGGTGACTCTGAAGAGGCGACCGAAAGCTCGTCGATGGCATGAAAAGCCAAAGATTGATCTGCTGTCCGGCCTTCACCAGAAGAGGACGTGACAGTACTACATTCACAATAACGGCCCCGCGGGACTGCGTGATCGTAGCCCTAGGGAAGCCGTGGGCCAAGATGCCGTTTCGACGGAGCATTAGGAAGCTGAGCAAGAGGGTGGACAAACCGCAAATACCCAGCAGTGAATACAAGTAGAGGCGCGGGAGCAGTGGCTTCGGAGCTAGGTGCACCCAGAGCCCATACGCCAAAAGGATCGCTAGACTCTGATGGAGGCGCAGAAACAGCTCGTACCACTTCTTCTTGAAGAACGGGACAGAAAGGGCAACAAGTGCACCCAGTGACGACGCTGCCTACAACTCAGTCTGTTAGTATGCAGCGCCAGGGCCAAGTCCGGCTCTGTGTTCGAACAACTCACGACCAGTCCCCATTTGTTTTCCGGCTTATCCAAAGGAAACGGGCGAGAGTCAACCTGAATACAAACAAGGTGCAGGACAAGCAGTATCGAGGCCATCACCCCGACTGACGCATGGAGGCGACGCACAGGGCGCCACCTCAGGCCCAGTGTATTCGACAGAGGGTCAAGGTGCGGGGACGCGAACAGTAACACCATGTGTATGAGTGAGAGGTTCGCTGCGCGCAGCCCTACCGAGGAGAGATTGCGGCATCTGAAGTAGAGGCAAAAGATGGTTAAGCCCAGGTAAGCAAGCTGTGCCAAAATGTCTGCGCGGCTCCAATTCACGAGGAATCTGCTTCTGAGCACTGGACGATATACAAGATGCCTCAAAACGGGGATGCGAATGAGGTTTCTGAGTCTGCTCAACTCTGAGCGGAAGTGAAGACATGTGAGGAACAGAAATACGGCACATAGAGCGAGCGAATACGCTACGATGACATAGGAGCCGAGGTCTTGCATTGTAACTTGAGGTGTGAAAGGGAGCATTGTCCACAGAGGGGAGGAGGGCGACAGAGGCCTTTTATGTCACACCACCCGGCCGGGGAAACCATTGGCCTAGCTCTGCCCAAGTCTAAAGTTTTGGATATTTTAGGCTCAGGGCACTAAAAGGCAAGCGGTCACATTCCGCGTGAAATGAACATTACTATCATGCGGCCAACTGCGAGACTTGATGGAACAGATTGCAAGAATTACCGAGCTTCTTGGTATGTATAGTACATATGTAATACTGTACGTACTTGAGGAGTTCGCAGCGAAGACGAAGAGTAAGTTGTCATCTTGGATAAGTATATACACGTCACAGTCTGTCTCGAAACGACAAGGGGAGAGTCCGGCTCATCAGGTCCCATTCGAATTGCTCGGCGAGCGTGTTCAGGGAGGCAGGAACAATGATCCAAGTTTATACAAATGAAAAGACGAGTTGAGGCAGCTAGAAACCCCAAGAAGGGAAAATTGAACAGATTGCTAGTGGCAGCCGAGCTCGTTCAGCCTCTGTCTCTAGACTGCGCCGGTCACCTACCGCTATATCTGAGTCTTCCATTGCCACTGGCATATGTGGACAGGAAAATGCCAGTAGATGCCAAGCGCCAAAAGCGCACTCTGTGATATTGTTTGCACATTGCAACGAAACATCACTGCTGTCAAGCCGAAAAGAGCTGGTAATGGCCCATCAAAAGCTACTTTGCGCTGGGTGTGCGGTACAGTAAGCTACATAGTGGATCAGCCGAAAGCCGCCAAATGTCGCTGCATGCTGCAATCTGAGCCGTAGTTTTCATCCGCCGGTGTTGGCTGTTAAAAATTTGCGTAGCGTCCATGTACTCTCTGGGCTGCACAAAGTCCCGTACAGTGGGCCCACTATCTGCCATCGCGACCACTCTGCGTGCACCGTGCCCACTCACGGCTTTGCACAGTCGTGTCTCGTATTTCTTGGAGCTGATTGGCCTTAGGCAGCAAGGCGACAACCAAAAACGCCATTGGTGGATGCCTGGCAGCGAGCGTAACTTCTACGTTCCACCCCCGGCCTCAAATTCTAGTAAGCCAACATCGGCTTCATTTCGAGTCTCGGCGCAGACCAGGCCTCAGCGCACACGAAAACCGTTGCGTAGCACGTCTACACATCCAGATGCAGCCCCAATCGGCTCATTAGAGACGAATTACTGGCCTCTTCTGGCCAAGCTGCCTTCATGTTGTCGATGCTGAACAGAAAGATTGCCGAGCCATTGTACAGTGTCAAGGTCAGGTCGCTCACTCACACAGGTCAACAGCACCGCTGCCTAGCAGGCTACAACCAGTCATGATACTGCTGCCTACCAGGCAGCAGTATCTCCATCGAGTATTTAGTTCGGCCCAATTCCGCTCCTTAGATAGAAAATCAAGAGTCTTTCGTTGCCCGATTCACAGGGGATCTTCTGCCCGATCGTTGTCCAGTTATCCAATCAATCGTGGTGTGCGATATACAGTATAGCCGATAATGAACAATGGACACAACAAACCTACGAGTTTCACGATACTTTGAGCTGGAGATGGCTGCTCCCAGGGCTGATATTTTAAGAATATTACCCACGGCAAGATAGTAATGAAGCAAGACGGCCGAGGAGGCTCCGTTCCGCTGCCTGCTGAACCTTCGCAATGGATCCAGCGACCCCAACAAAGAAACGTGACAGAACAGGAGACAACTTCTCCAGGGCCACAACACGTATTATGAAAAGATGCCACCAACTGAGCCGCCGCTACGATGCCGACATTTACATACTCGTGCGACGCAAGCACAGAACCTATGACTACAAGTCTACGGATGACCCGTCATTTCCAACGTCTTCTGTCGACCTTGTAAGTTGACTACCATCCAAGTGGTGCTATATGCTAATTGTGAGTCCAGGACACACTCTATCCACCGGTAGTAAGGAGGACGCCGCGGGACTTTAGCGAGGGACACGGGGGGAAACAAGATAGTGCTACCTTGACGAACATAGCAAGCACGATTGAACATGGTCCACGCTGTACGATAAGACCAGACATAGAACATGACTCATCATAGAAGCTTCAGGAATTGTCAACAGCCAACCGCATGATTCGCTTGTTTTTGTGACTCGCCAATGACTCATTAGTAAATCAGTGAAGGACAAGTCTGCGACTCTTCGAAAAGGCAGAGTGGGAGCAATGACGAGAGCGAATGACTATCGCATCTACTCAAGAGCGACCATGTGATGGGACGGTTCTTCACGCGTGGCTTGTTGAAATCTCGCCTGTGCTTGCATCCAGAGGGTGAAGAGAATGCTGTTTGCTCGGCGGGTTTGCTCTGTCAATCAATTGGCGGGTTGTGTGACAGAACGGGCGAGCAAACGACACATTGTCCCCTAGGTGCCCGCAGCCAGATGGGATCGAGCCTGAGTACCAATCACTACTAAGACATCATACTCTGTACTCGGTAATCTTACTACATTGTATCATTCGCCTGTTCACTATAAACATTGCTTCTACTTGCCCAGCCTACTCATGCCTGTCCGCATCATTACATACAAAAGGATCCTTTTCCAGGTGTACCGGAAGTCTGTTAGCGTCGACTTCGACAAACTGGCGAATGAGGAGATCAACGACGTGAGTGTCTCCCTGAGCGTGAGACTTGTGCCTTGCGACACCTTCTCACTGCCTGATAGTACATCAACGGATATCTCACTATTCGTTACAAGCTCGACACGTCGGTGAACGAAAAGCCCGTCATGGACGTTGACGACGTGTATCTTGTCCAGCATCATCGTTGGGTCCATGACACTTCAGTCTTCCCCGACGAGCGCCAGCGAATACAACTGGCATTCCTAATATTGCTTCAGGCATATACAGCGACACGTCCCAGAGTCCTCGCTTATAAACAACTCAGCAAGAATGCCGTCAATGACCACTAATTTGGCTGTGAAGATGACGCCGCGCAGGTGGACTATGCAGATGAATTTGACCCGAAAGAGGATGACTTCAAAACGATCTGCTACAGGGATGTCCAACTACTCCTTCTCAAGAATCCAGAGGGAGGAAGAGATCTTCCGGCGATGGAAGTGACACTCCGGTACACCAAAGGCTGGGAGCGAAGAGAAAAGCCGTGAGTAGCTCTACCACACTCAAACTAGCCTCTGCTTACACCGAATGGCCAGCAAAAACCTTCATCTTTTACGAAGTAGACGACCTTTTGTTTGATGCTGTGCTTCACCTCCTGGCTCTTGCACTTCTCGACCAAGCATTCGAAGCAAATATTCGGACAGTGGACGACTTCTACCGCATCAGGGTTCGGCCACCACGACATTCAATAGAGTTTTATTGGCGAGAGAGCATCAGAGACATCCCAATCTTCCGACAAGCTGTATCAACAGACGACGGAGCAGTCCGCACGTCCGACACCGAGGCGCTCCGTTACCATACCTACCTCTATTACCTCCAGAGGTTGGGTGCCGTAACGGGCTTCATGCAGATTTTAAACCCGTACTGTATTCGCCGAGGCTCAGGAGAAGGAGTTGAAGGTGAGAAGATAGCTTTGTGTGTGGCTTCATCCGCTGACTTGTCCAGCTGTCGCAACGCAAGCACAGCTTCAGCAAGTCATGTGCCACATAAACGCGGCGACCTACCAAGCCTACATCAACCAGAGAGTTCAGTGCGACACAGCGGCGGCGTTCCTTGGACGCCCCTCGAATCAGCGCTGCCGTCAGATCAGATTAACAATCAGTCATATCAATCAGATCAATCAATTCAATTCAGATCTAAATTTTTATCAGATCAAACAAATC
>JALHCA010000088.1:0-68809 GCA_024340505.1 Tolypocladium nubicola
CCCCCCCCCCTGGAGACTCGCCTGTCACCCTTTGCGCTGACCAGCGGCTCGGCAATCGCTGCCCACGAGATCCGAACCGTCCTGAATCAGAAGCCGATTTCGAGTGGCCTGATTCTTGGAAATCCGTTGGCTCGGTCGAGCCAATGGACCCGCAACGCACACGAGGTACGGGGTGCATATACATGGTGTGTCCGGATCACATCCGTCCGCGACGCACGCGGTCGACGCCCACGGCGATTCGGGGCCACGGACCAGGGTCGCATGAATCCCGCGGGGGAAGAAGCAACCCGTGTGCGATGCGCGTCTGGGGCGACGGGACAGGGGGGCATCGGGTTTACTACCGAGGAGCGCCGCGGCGTCGACGCCACGAGACGGAGATGGGTCGCGGGTTGAGTCCATATTCATACGAGTTCTCATCGGGCTCATCGGACTCATCAGGCTCATCACCATCATCACCATCATCATCACCAACGGCAATAGCATGGCTACTGGTCCAATGGCTCAGAGCAGGAGAGCCGCTTCGAGAAGAAGCACTTGGCCTCCCGCCAGCCGTCTCCGTTGATTACTCTACAACAGCCATCGTGCTAGCGCACCGCTGTTGGTCGTTGGCGCCCGGCCCAGCCAGACAGGGTAGCAGCGGCGGTGGAGAGAGGCTTGGGATCGAAGCCGGAGCAAACAAAAAAAGCAGCGCAGCGCAGACTCCTCGTCTGCGTGGCGCCCGCGCCGCGAGCATGTCTCATCCCAAGAGCCTGCATGGCTGGATCGGTTCGCTCCCCTCGCTCCCCCTTGCGGGCGTCTTTGCGTGATCCTGGAGCACCGCAAGTGATGCGCCTGCCGGGTCGCATGCGTGTCTGCCAAGATCCATGGCAGCTGGCCTGTATGCCTGGGGCCGTGTGGGTGGCTTGGACGACACCGCGACGGCGTCGCCTCCCCTCACGCGACGGCAACGTCCAACAACGCCCGCCGGAGCCAACGGCCATCAACAGACACGGCTTGGCAGGCCTCCGCGAAGAACGCCGGCCTTGACGGCTCCAGCACGCTCCCCTCGGCCTGGCCTTGCTACTCCGGACCGCGTCTCGGCTAATGGGGCGACGTGACTGGCCGGCGCAGGCTCCTCGACCGAGGCGAGGTTGCAACGCGGCGGTGCCCCGGGGGGACGGGCCCGCGAGGCAAGCCACCTGCAAGAAGCAAAACCCAGCGCGAGCTGGATCGGCACATCCCGTCTCGACAGCCCGCGCCGAGCAAGGCGAGACAGCGTGGGCGGGCGGGCGGGACGCCGCGGGGGACGGCCAGCGTCGAGCACATGACATGAGCGCCCCTACTGCCGCCGACATATCGCCGCGGGGCTGGAGAGCCTTGGTCCGCGCGCCGCGCCTCCGTTTCGAATCAGGAGACGCGGAGGAGCGGGCGAGCAGGGCCGCGAGCAAGGCGCGGACGGTGGCGGCGGCGTGCGAGAGTGCCTTGCATGTGCTTCTTCCCAGGCCCAAGTGGCTGGGACCGTGTCGGGCGTGTAGCCAGGGCTCGTCCCAGGGGTGGGCGCCGGAGCGTTGGATGGAGGCGTCGGCAGCCCCAGGGCGTTGCTGTCTGTCGTCGTACGGATGCTGTCCCGAGGCGACGGAGACGGGTATAAAGACGTCCAGGACCGGCGCCCTCGAGACGCCGAAAGATCAGGCCGTCAGACGCGAGCACGCTGCCGGTATTTCAATCTTCGCCTCTCGGACCCCGTGGCACTTTAAGGGTCCATCGGTCTTTGATAACGCCTGCCTGCTCTTGAACCCAACCCCGACGGCAACAAGACACCTCCCAGCGACAGCCAGCTCCCGGCACACGTCCATTCATCACAGGGAACGACCCATACGCAACAGCACCGCCAACCACCATGTTCTCCAGCGGCAACGGCATCGTCCGCTGCCCCGGCTGCGACATCCCCGTGTCGGCCGGCCAGCCGCGCTCCGAGTGCTTCAACTGCGCGGCGTACGTGCCCTCGTCGCCGTCCCCGCGCCGCCCGCCGCGCCTCCTCCCCGTCTACGACGACCTCGTGGCGACGTGGCGCGCCGCGGCAGAAGAGACATGCGGCTCCCCTCCGTCGACGGCGGCGGCAGCGGCACGCGCCTCGAGCCCGTCCACGCTCGACGACCCGCCGCCGGCGTACCCCTCGTTCAGGCACTTCGGGACGCAGACGCCCCCGTCGGGGCCGTGCGCCGTGCGCATCGGCTGCGACTGTCCGCGGATGGGCACGCACGTGGAGGCGGCGAGGGGCGACCTGCGGGCTGGCATCGCCGGCGGCTACGGCGCCGTGGGAGGAGGAGACGGCGAGACGGGCTGCGGCGGGAACAGGGGCGGCGAGGGGATCAGCAAGGGCACCTGCTGGAGCAGCGTGGGAGGAGTGCCGCGGGGCGTCAAGTATACGGTCCTTGCATGTATGCTGCTCGCGATACTCCTCGTCGTCGCGGTTGTGTCACTGGTGTTGGCCGTTCGGCCGCAGCGCGAGAAGGGCCACGAGTCCAACTAGACCTGATGCACGCCGTCTCCCTCCTGTCGTCTTTCCACCGTGTTGCCGCTGCTTCCTCCTCCAGAAACTCTGCCGGGTGGTTTAATTGCCGTCAGCGGCCCTGCCTCGGCTTGCTCCGTGCGTGATAGAATACAGCTCCTCAGCCTCCCTGTCAACCCGGGCCGCGCACCACCATCCGCTCCTCAGCATCGACACCCGCAGGCCTCGTCGGCGCCCTCCTCGTGACGACCGCCGCCCGAGCAAAGACGCCGCGCTGCCCCCGGGCCCAGACGTCGCCGGTGCGCGCGCCGCTCAGCCTCCCCTGAGCAGCGGCACCCATGCTTTTGATTTTGGCCAGCCGGACGCCTCACCTACCGACGTTACACAGGCCGCAGCCCCCCCCAGGACGGCCGCTCCAGAGGCCCGCCGCGGCGATACAACGCAGTTCAGGCGACGAGGTTGCTCCGCGCATGCCGTGACCGCGCGTCAGGCCGAGACTGGCTCCCGCGGAGAGCCGCCGGGGGTCCTGCGGGACCTGCGCCTCGGTGGCATCCATCATCCTGCCGTTATGCCTCGTGCTGGCAGCAGGTCCCCCGTGTGAGGAGGCTCGGCAGTTCCCGCCCGAGGGCTCGGTGGCGTGCATGCTGACAGGGGAGCGCTCGTGCGATGGGAGGACAGCACCCCATCCAGGCTGCATCATGCGTGATTCACCTGGCCAGTGTTGTCCCCGGGCCTGAAACCTGCTGCTGCCTCGCCTCGCAAGGCAGCTACATTGCCCATTGACGGGACAACACCACGCCTCGATGCGTCGAGCGCCCGACAAACACCAGTCCAGTCCGAGCTGCCACCTTCGCCCGTCGCCGTCTCGCTTCCCCCGGTCCATCGACCGGCGTTGATTCGCCCGTAGCGCCCGCAAAAAGCAACCAGTGGACGGCTCCGTATGCCAGGACCAAGGGGCTTCTCTCGAATCCACTCACACGCGCGCATCTCGTCAATTGGTGCGCCCCCCGGGTGCGAAGGCTTCTACTCCGTGTTCGTCGTCGCTCCCCTGCTGCCCCGGTGTTGTCCATGTGACGAACCCTGATCTGTGGCCAGGGGCAGGCTGTCACATGCCCGTCTCCGGTCTCCTTTTCTCCTGTATGCGGATGACGCTTGTTGGTGCATCTTCCCAGTCGACGGCGCTGACCACTCATCCTGCAGGTCTGCAGGTCAGTCTAGTTACACTCGAGAGAAGCAGGCGGGAGGGAAGAGGCAAGAAGAGAGGTTCGCCGACCGGCTTTGTGGATGAGTCTTAGTGCTGGGCCAGGACGTGGCGCGCTTGTCCTTGCGTCCCTGGATCTGGGGTCGAGCACTCTGCGGTATCACGGGCACCCAGGACCTGGGAGTGCCGGGTCCTCTGCTTGCCCAGGTAGCAGCTGTTCCTGTCCGCCAAGACTTGCGAGACTCGGCATCCTGGTGATGTTGGAAGCTGGGCAAGGTCCTGAATCTGCTCGCGATAGCTCGTACCGAGCTCGCCCGTGTGCAGGTACCAGGTTGCCTTGGATAGCAACGCCGAACTTAGAGACGGAGTTAGTATGCACGTCAGGCTTTGCACCACCATAACACCGAAATCTTTCACATGGCGCCCCCGGGAGTTACGTCGGCATGTGGTCCGGAGCGGGCGAAAGGACTATCCGGATACCATACCCGGCCTATGTTGGGCCACGACTGCACCCAAACGCCAAGGCTGTTGGTCGTCCTCACTTCACGATCCACAAGGCCCGAATGCCCCTGTGCCGAGCTCATCTACCCGTAACGAATGCTCCTCCAATCACATCCCTGTCGCGAGCACACAGATGTTCTCCATCTCTTCGATACGTCTAGGCAGACTTCTCGACGAGATGCGGATCCGGGCCTCGCCAATCCATTAACCATAACTGTTCTAGAGCTATAAGCGCCCCGGTCTTTCTGTCAAAATCATCATCGCGTCTCGTGAGGCTCGCTTAAATAGACAAATCAGATCTTCTCCGGGCCAACGTGTGCGTCTGTGCGGGTACGAATTGCTCCGGAAACAGCAAAGCAAAAGCATGCGAGGTATGTTGCAAATTTCATACATGCTATGCAGAGCAAAACACCGCTCCCAACGCCAGTCCGATATCCTTGTAACGCACCGTTGCATGTCCATAATCAACAGTAGCCATCCCTTCTGCATCCCACTTTTGCCAGGCACTATGCAATATGTGCTCCCAACGAAGAAAGAGAAAATAAACAGGACAAAGAATCCACGTGATTCAGTAAGTCGAGATTCAGTAAGTCGAGCGAGGTGGTTGGTGGGAAGAGCTTGACCATTCATGGCTGTTTCTCCCCAACCTCCGCCCCTGCCTTTGCCTTCTCGTCAAGTTCGTTGCCAGCCGTCGATGGCAGGGAGGGCACGGCGGACTCCTCTTTAGCTTCCGCCTCCATCTTCACCTCCTTGTCAGACCCGTCGCCGGCTGTCGGCGTCACAAGAGTCACGGCGGACTCTTCCCTGGCTTCCGCCTCCATCTTCACCTTGTCAGACCCGTCGCCGGCTGTCGGCGTCACAGGAGTCACGGCAGGCTTCTCATAGACTGAAGAGCCATCGCTCTTTTTCTCGCCTTCAGTTTCCGCAATCGATGACCCGGGAGCCGACTCCATCATGGCCGGAATACTCAGCATCGGGTCTTCAAAAGACTCTCTCATCGGCGTCATGGGCGGTCTCCTCGATGGCGTGTTGGTCCCGTGAGAGTCGTGGTTGAGTCCAGATAGTCGCAGAGAGCTGCTTCTGGACTGAGCCGCGCGTGGCATGTCACCTCTGCTCATCTCCGCATCCCACTGGGCAACGTCCTTGGCACTCCAAGACGTGCGATGGGCCCGAGCGGCACGCGCAACGCTACTGACTGAATGGCGCGAGCTGGCGCTGTTGGCACGGCTGCGTCGAATACTAGCTGCAGCACTCGAAACCACAACGTTGCCCGGCGGCTCGAGTCCACCAGGAGATTCGTCCTCATCCTCAATCTTGGGAGCGCGGCGGACTTCCCGCACGTTAAAGTACGGTTGTACCGGCTCCTCCGGCTCCTCCTCCACTTTCGGTGGCGGCGGCAGGTCTCCCGCCCGAGTGTCCACGTGCTCGAAGAAGCGGATACGGGACTGCTCAAGCAGCTCAGGGAATTCTTCTCGGTTTCGCGAGAGCGACATCCAGGTCGAAACGGTGCCGATGCCGATAAGGACCAAGACCGCCACGGCCAAAAATCCTTGGACAACGATGATGATGATTCCGAGGACTGTGGCGATGATGCGGTTGAGGTTGAAGTCGGGGAGAAACGCAATAGACAGTCCTGTTGTGACAATCTTGGATATCGAGAGCATCCAGATAGCAACGGCCGTATTCCGGTTACTTTCGAACGGGTTCATCTTGATAATGACCGGCAGTGCCAGGATCTCAAAGATGAACAAGCCAAAGACTTGTGCCAAGGGGGTGCGAGCGCCTCCTCCGATGAAGCAAGCTCTGATGAACAGGTAGCCAAGATAGACGGCAAAGAACCACCATCTCGTGCGGCGGTAGCGCGCTGCGAGCCATCCGAACCGCTTGATGAACCCTTCGTCTTGGTGCACAGTCGTCCTGTTGGGGTCTTGGTCTGCGTATCTTATCCTGAAGAATGGCATGGTTCCAAATAGATATCGCTTGTCGGCTCTCTCTTCTTCGCCGATCTGGCTTTCTCTCGTGGTGGCGACGAACGGTATCTTCTTAAAAACGGTCCCGCGCTCGAAACGCACTGTATCCGGACCGGCTTCAAACTTGCCGTGTCGCAGTCGGGAAAAGCAGGCGTAAGCTGCGACGCCTCCGATTCCAAACAGGAAAATGAGCCAAACTATCACGGCAACGGCAGTTGGCCCGGCAGGTCCGCGTATCGAGAACTGGTACATGGTCAAGGTCATGATGGTGAAAAAGGCGATGAACAGGGTTCGAAGCAGGGCCACAGCCACATAGCCGCCGAGATGGGAGCGGAAGTAATTGAAGCCATCGCTCTTGATCCACTTCATCTTCGCCAGCAGGTCCAAGAGAAACTTGGCGAGCACAACCAAGAGCCCGATGCCACCCAGAGCGGCAAGCAGCCAAATCAGGGCAACCATGAGTGCCTCGGCAGGGGGGACGTTCACCGTGGATAGAGCACCGCCAAAACCGGGCCAGGTGCCGGGCATGGGCATGCCAGGAGTCCGCGGGCGGCCATTCCAAGTATATTCGTATGGGTTGCTGGCGTTGTACGCTGCTCGTCGTGCGAGATTTTGGAGCTGACTCCTTTGAAGGATCGGTGTTGCGAACAGCGATCTGCCGTAGATCTGCCGAGACAAGCCGCCTCCGTTGTTGATCGGGACGGATCCCGCTCCTCCAACCTGACTGATGTTGGCATTGGTGCCAGTGAACGAGCTGATGGAGCGGACGATGCCGTCGTTGGCGAACATGCCGGCTGACCAGGCAAAGTTGCTCCACCAAGCCGGTAGCACGCTCGGCCAGTTGACCGAGAGGGCTCCAGAAAAGAAGATGGATTGGAACGTCTCGAAGATGACGAGGACGGAAAAGGAGTGCGCATAGTGCATGCGCATGTGCGGGATGCTCAGGCCGTAAATTGCCGTGGCAAACGACGCCAGAACGGCGATAAACGTCAGCACACCCATGATTGCGCCGACGGCCTTGGGTTGCGAGAAGCTGTTGCCGTTGGTCATGACAGCCTGGAAGCAGCCAATTTCCGTCTGGGTCGAGTTGGCGAATATCTGCAGGCGTGCAAAGCCCTCGAGGTCAGGAATCCCGAGAGCAATGGAGGGGATGCCGGCGACCTCGTTCGGCGAGATGGGGATAACGGCGAACGCAGTGATGGGCACGCTGGCGTTGAGGGGACACATGCTGGCGATGTTGGCCTTGCACGGATCGTACGTCATGTTGAAGCGGTTCTCGCCGTAGGCCTCGACGGAAATGTGGACTGAGACGGAGACAAAATGTAAGCTGGGCATGGTCAGAGATCGGGGGGATGGGTGGACCCACTGATGAGGCTTTCTTTTCGAATGTTGGATGATCCATCCAGGTGGAAGAGGACCGTCGAGTTGTCCGCATAGTATGCAGCGTCGAACTTGGTGACATTGAACAAGCTCCCGCCGCCCAAGCAGTCGTCGAAGTCGCCGGTGTAGAGGGCAGGATAGCGGCTGACTTCGAGATCGCGCGACACGCCATCGATGCTAGTGCCCTTGATGTATACCTTGTTGTCGTCGGCCAAGACGAGCGAGAGGAAACACGAAAAGGCGGCGGCAAGGAGCAAAACGGCGGCGAAGGGTGGTATTCGCGTCGACGACATCGTGAATGGCGTGATGGTGGTTGTCGGAGGGAGGCAAAGGGGTCAAACCCCAGACGACGTTGCTCTGGGTTCGTCTGCGCCGACCCCAACGCTATGCAATCTCGCTACTTCAGCAGGAGAAGCCGGAGACAAGATATCGCAAATTCAAGCCGGGTCTCAGCGCGCCGGTCGGGCGAGACATGGAGACCGGCAGCTGCCCTAAGAAAAGGTCCGTCGCGGGAGGTCTTTGTCTCACCACCACAGCCTGTGCGGAGGCGACGGGTACGGTCGATTCGGTCGGTTCGTGTGGCGCGACGGCGTGGCGGAGAAGCGAGCGACGACGTTGGAAAAGCCGCGTTCGATGACCCCCAGTGAAGACAAAGAGCAAACAGGTTTCTGGCGAGGCAGTGCCAGAGGTCGCTTGGCACGGGTGGTGTGCTAGTCGTGCTCGTTGCTGTCCAACGGTCGACCTATCTTTGGCACGGTTGATCGAGCGGTGGAGCGGAGCCGACGCAAGCGGCAGCGCTACAGGGGACAACGGTCGACTCGAGCCAACCGCAGCAGGGAAACTTGCTCGCCCCGTCCCGCTCAGGCTCAGGTGGACGGACCAGGTCGATACTTCAATTGCGCCCGAGAAGGAATCGACGTTTGTGTTGTTGTTTGTGAGCGACCGAACGAGCGAAGGGAGAATTTTCGAGACTCGCAAAGTGCGGAGGGAGGCTTCCAGGGGTTGTTCGAGGTTTCTCAGGGGTTGCTTTTTCACGGCAGGCGCCAAAGTTTCAGTACCTTATGTACTCCGTACCCGTACTTCGAACTCGTACCTTATTTGCGCAACTAGCCTGCCTCTGCAACATCCAAGGTCCGGGGCCTGGCGCATCGTGCAGCGCTCACAGCGCTCGACTCTCGGCTGTCTCGGACACCAAGAGAATGGCCCCTTGTAGCGCGTCGGGCTTGCAAGATCCATCGTATGATGCATCTGCTTGGCGATCGGGTGGCTGGTGTTTGTTCATCGAGGTGATGGACTGCCCCACGAATCCATCCACGCAACGCACGCAAATTCGATGTGACCTGTGGTCATGAGTGAGAACCGACTGCCGAGTCGCGCCAGTTACAATTGAAGCTCTATAATTGATTGCAACCGTTCTGGCTCAAAATTTTCTCTCCAAACGACTTATTGTATCGGAATAGATGCATCGCATTCGGAAGCCAAGCCGCGTCTTCTACGGCCGGCAAGTCTACGGTCGGCACGTCGACTGCCTGATCAGCCCCGTCAGCCACCCCGGCCTCGGCGTCAAACATTGGCGCTCTTCCGAGCATCATTTCACTCGCGGGCTAGCCGCCCATCGTAACGTTGCGAGCACGGGGATGCAAACGGATGCAAGGATGCCGTCGTGCGTCGTGGTACGGACTGGAGGCTGATTATATTCGAGGAGTTGACGCACTGTATCGCATGGGAATATGATGGGACAGCATGAGTTTGCGGCTGCTTTGTGCGTCTGGTCCGCAAGGAGCCTTATGTGTTGCATATGCTCTGCCAGGAACCGCTGATTGGCCACACCCTCGAGTCAAAATTCATTGTCAATGCGGATTGCAGCATAATAAGCATGATCCCAACCTATAAGAGTTTGTAATAAGGCTGTTTTTCGTATCCGTTGAAGCGCCTCCTTCGGGAAGCTGCAGATTAAAGACCGTTCCGCATCTTCACCTAGGTACCCACTTTAGTCCACGGCTTACTCGTATGGGTCACTCGACGAAGTCATAATACCCTGCTCTTCCGAACCTTGGTGGATGCGGTAGAATGCCCCTCAATATGGTTTATTTCGCAGACACTGGACTGTCTTTTCGACACCTCTTGGTGTCGGTGGCCGTGGAGAGATCTGGATGGCTGCCAAGAATCGAGATCTCTCAGAAACAAGCCAGGCAGAGGGGCCACTGCGGGGACTGCCGTCTCCAGCAGATTCTGGGGTGCCGACGGTCCGACCAGCGTCGTCGGGGCATCGAACCAAGCACATCGCCCAAGCCACTGATGAGAGAACAATACCCGAATGGGCCACGGTATCTGAGCTTCCCTCTTGGCCGGGAAACTGCTACTCTGATTTGTTACGGACCAGCGGTGCTGTTTGCTTCCAGGGGCTGTCGGCCACGGAATGTCGGGGTGATCGACGCCGACATCCGACCCGGCACCAGCAGCCGGCCCCGGAGGCTAGGATGGCCCGGAATTGCGACATGGACTGGTAAACACCGACATGGCGATCCGGATTACGCATCCATATTGCGCTCTGCGGCCCGCGGGGATGCCTCATGGATGCAGCGAGAGCGCCCGAGAGCGCCTGGACCGTCGGCCGTCGAGGGTGAGGCACAATTAAGCTTGGAAGCTTGCCCCGATCGAGCAACACATGCCAATCCTCGATTCCTGGCGATCCTTCACAACCGCCGCATCAACACGGCCACGTACGCCTTCCCGGTTGTCGGGCGTGATATTCCCTCTCCTCGGATGATGGCTGCAATATGTGACCTATAGAAAGCCGTGGAAGGGCGCTATTTCCGCATCTCGGTGTGTTGATTGGCCTCGGTCGTCCGCCAAGCGGAACCTCGCCGGCGTCGTCGCTGAGCACGTCATCAGGGACTGGGCTCCAGAGAAAACTCCATCCCCTCTTCCGTCAGTGGTGGGGCAGCTGGTTCCTGGGATGGATGCGCTGCGACGAGGCGAACACGGAAATGTGGAATCGGCATGCCCATCCAGCCTGGGCGCAACTTTGTCGACCGCGTGTCCTCGCCGAAAGACGGGTCATGGCAGTTTCTTGTTCTATAAATCGCTCGCGTACCCTCCGAGTCTGACTCTCCAACTCTCCTCCGTCTACCCGCTCCGTTGCCTGCCCCCCCGATCCCCTCGTCCGGCTTCGTTGCATCATCTTGAGCACGCTCCAGCTGCTTGGCTTGCTTAGCTCCTCCTCCCCACCATTGCGTGATCGCGCCAGTGGGCCACGCGCCGGCTATCTCACTGAATCAGCATCTACTTCGGGGAGTACTTCGTACGAGTAGACGTGCCTCCGGATCTCTCGTTCGGCTTCGAAACTTGATCCTCAATTGCCTCCGAACCCAGCTGGTCTCCCTACCCTTACCCCTCCAAGATGGCAAATACCCCCCACGGCGGCGTCCTCAAGGACCTCTTCGCTCGCGACCTGCCTCGCCATGCCGAGCTGCGCGACGAGTCTGAGAAGCTCCCGGCTCTTGTCCTGACCGAGCGCCACCTCTGCGACCTCGAGCTGATCCTCAATGGCGGCTTTTCCCCCCTCGAAGGTTCGTTCCTGGCTGCTGCGGCCTACAATGGGTCGCTAGCCCCGCGCCTGTAATGGCCGTGAAAGCTAATCTTGTTGCGCCTACCCCAGGGTTCATGACCGAAAAGGACTACAATGGGTATGTGTTGTGGCCAGACGTATGTCGCGACTAGTCTAACGCCGTCTGCAGAGTCGTCGCCAACAACCGTCTCGCCGATGGCGCCCTCTTCAGCATGCCCATCACGCTCGACGTGGACCAAGCCCAGCTCGACCAGCTCGGCATCAAGGCCGGCGCCAGAATCACCCTGCGCGACTCCCGAGACGACCGAAACCTGGCCATTCTGACCGTGGAGGACGTCTACCGGCCAGACAAGTACGTCGCCTACGGTCGAGCCCTTCCGATTCTGAATTGCTGCTGACGGCGTGTCGAACAGGGTCAAGGAGGCCAAGGAGGTCTTTGGCAGCGACGACGATACCCACCCCGGCGTCAAGCACCTCTTCAACGCAGCCAAGGAGTTCTACGTCGGAGGCAAGCTGGAGGCCATCCGCCGCCTGGAGCACTACGATTTCCTGGATCTGCGCTGTAAGTGACTACGCCCGCACAGCGCCCTCGCTCTACATGTCTGGGGACTAACGCGCGCAGTCACCCCTGCGGAGCTGCGATCGCACTTCAACAAGCTCGGCTGGCAAAAGGTCGTCGCCTTCCAGACCCGAAATCCCATGCACCGCGCCCACCGCGAGCTGACGGTGCGTGCTGCGCGATCGCAGCAGGCCAACGTCCTGATCCACCCCGTCGTTGGCATGACCAAGCCCGGCGACATCGACCACTTCACCCGCGTCCGAGTGTACAAGGCCCTCCTGGCCAGATACCCCAACGGCATGGCTGCCCTGGCCCTTCTGCCGCTGGCCATGCGCATGGGCGGTCCCCGCGAGGCTCTCTGGCACGCCGTAATCCGCAAGAACCACGGTGCCACGCACTTCATCGTCGGCCGCGACCACGCAGGTCCCGGCAAGAACAAGAACGGCAAGGACCACTACGGCCCGTACGATGCCCAGGAGCTGGTCCAGAAGTACCAGGAAGAGCTTGGCATCAAGATGGTCGAGTTCCAAGAGATGATTTACATCCCCGACAAGGACGAGTACATGCCCGCCAACGAAATCCCCGAGGGCACGCGCACCATGAACATCTCGGGCACTGAGCTCCGAAACCGGCTCAAGACCGGCAAGGAGATTCCCGAGTGGTTCTCCTACCCCGAGGTCGTGAAGGTGCTGCGCGAGCAGAACCCGTTGCCCCGCGAGAAGGGCTTCACCGTCTTCATGACGGGCTACCAGAACAGCGGCAAAGACCAGATCGCTCGCGCGCTGCAGACAACGCTGAACCAGGGCGGCGGCCGGCCAGTGTCCATGCTGGTGGGCGAGACCGTGCGCCACGAGCTCTCGTCGGAGCTGGGCTTCAGCAAACAGGACCGCGACCTCAACATTTCTCGCATCGCCTTTGTCGCCTCTGAGCTGACCAAGGCTGGCGCCGCCGTGATTGCGGCCCCCATTGCGCCGTTTGACGATGCCCGCAAACAGGCCCGCGAGCTCATCGAGAAGTCCGGCCCTTTCTTCCTCATCCACGTCGCCACGCCTCTCGAGTACTGCGAGAAGACGGATCGACGAGGCATCTACAAGGCGGCGCGCGCCGGCGAGATCAAGGGCTTCACCGGCGTCGACGACCCGTACGAGGCCCCTCAGCAACCGGACCTGGTTGTCGACCTGGAGAAGCAGAATGTCCGCTCTATCGTGCACGAGATTATTCTGCTGCTCGAGAGCCGAGGTCTCCTGGATAGACTGTAGGGTTTTGCGGGGACTGGGTTAGGGACGTTTGCACAGTCGGGGGCCCGGGGCAAGCTTCAGGCCCTGCGCTGGGCGATGTCACGGCATGTTGGCGTTGGAAACTGAAAAAGTCTGAGAGACTTGTGTTGGGCTTTGCATCAATGAAGGGCATTCTGCGGTCTGCCCGCTAGTGATGAAACATATCAAGATGGGTCTTTTCGTACCACGTACCTGAAAACAGATAGACAAAGAGACGAACTGCAATGCACTACAAGCAGCTGGGGGCACTGAGCCACGGCAGATCTATTACAAGTCACGATTGGCTTATTACAGCATCACATGTTGGCCAAACGTCTCGCAGAATGCTGCGTCTGCTGTTGCAGGCCGCGCGCCTGTGAACACGGCATGGGGACTGCAATTAGGCTGCTCGCAGTTTGTGCCCAACGCAGCCGGCCTCACTTACAGGGCACAACACCGCAAAGAGCAGTTTCGGCGTTTCCTATGCACTCGTAGCCCCCATCAGATGGAACCAGGCTTGGCGCCTTGAGGCCCTTGCTTGTGCCCGTGGAGTAGACGGAGATCCGAGACTCTCGGGGCTGGTGGGTTTGCCTGGACCCTGGATCGAGATGGAGAACGGAGTGCGTGCCTGAGGACTCACGGCGACGCAAGGCGGTCAAGCTCATGTCCCATGTGCTCCATCCTCTTCTCGCACCGACCACGTCAGGCCACCAACCTCAACATCTCCTCAACTCCTCGTCTCCTAGTTTTCACAGTCAGGCACTCTTTGTCGCCGTTGGTTATCTGCACCCAGCACCGCACCTGTGCACTGCCCGCGAGGTTGCTCACTCACGCCCGCCGCAACCACAGGCGCAGCCGCCGACGAATTGACGCTCCAATCAGACGCCAAGCACCAGCTTTGGGTGACGGTCCGCAGCGGTTGGCGCATGATCCAGCGGTTGTCCCACGCCACACCCAGCACGATCCCAGCACAATCCCGGTCCACCAGTTACTCGCCGACGCTTCCCATTGAGGGGTCTGGCCCAGAGTTGGCCGCGTCCACCCCGACCTTCACCAGAAGCTCCTCCAGCAGCGGTACGGCATCCTTCCATCCTCGATCCTCGCGGGCCCCAAACTAACTCCTCCTGCGGTTTGGGCAGTCATCGTTCCAACCTCAACTTTCATCTTCTTCACTTCCGAAGCCTCGTCAGCAACCGGCCTCTGCTTTCCCCGTCTATCGTCTTCCAAGGCCCGAGCGCCAGCCAAGGGCTACTCCCGCACCTAGTGAACCTAGTCGTCGGTGCCTGAGCTTCGCCAACAACCATACCCTCCCTCCCTCGATATCGACTCTGACACGCCTCCTTTCCTCTTCGACCCGCGACATCTTTTCAGCCGCTTCCTCACGGACCTCTTCTCCGATGATCTAAAATGCCATCCAAGGATCGTGACGCCGACGTCGACGCCGCCGTCGACGACGTGCCGCGCGACAAACACCGCCGCTCCAAGTCCGAACGGAAACCAGACAAGGACCGCGAGCACCGCCACCGCTCCTCCAAGTCTTCTCGCAGCAAGCCGGGCGTTGAAGGCAGCGAGACGCAATCACATGTGTCGACGAAACGGCTCCGCAAGAAGGACAAGGACAAGGATGACCCGAGGGAGCGGTCAGCCTCGACGAGCGACCTGACGGCCAACTTGTCCAGGACATCGTTGGACAGGCAGCGGATTTCGCTCCCATACCCAACATTCAGCAAGGCACACAGTAAAGAGGCGGTGGTTAGTCGGGAGGATGTCTCGACGAAGCGGCGGTCGAATCCGTTGACACCAGAGCACACCGAACTTGGAGATGACGAACGTCGATCCAAGTCGGCGGAGTTTCCTCGCAAGTCGTCGACGTCCAAGAAATCATCCCGACCGCCTACTCCACCAGAGACTGACGTCTCGGCGGATAAGAGGCGGACAGAGCAGCAGGGCCGAGGGGAAGAAGAGGCGGATCGAGCAAAATCGACAGTCTCCGGCGTCTCTAGATCTGGCTCCCGCAACGATGACAGGTCTAGAGTAAGTCGCAAGTCCGGATCATCGAGCCAGGCCACATTTGTCAAATCTCCCAAACACAAATCGCACGAGAAGCTCCGATCCTCCGGCTCAACGAGATCTACCTCGTCTCGCCTCTCTACCAAACGAACGAGCTCCATGCGCAACTCCAAGAAGCACGAACCGTTGGACGATGAGTCTTCGCCATCAAGTGTCCAGGACTCGTCCCCAAAAACGCCAACACAGACTGCTCAGTTCCCTCCCGTGTATGGCGGCGTCGAGATCGCACCGTCTGCAACTCCCGATAGTGCCTATCTCTCGAAAACGGCGACTCCGGCATCTGCAGCTCCGCCTCCGCCTCCGCCTCCACCGCCGCCCCCTGCTGTGGACATTCAGGACATCCCTCGGGTTGACTACTTGCTTCAAAATGGCGGCCTGCCCTACCCAGTTCCGAGACACTTTCTATCCGTCTTGCCTCTGCAGAACGGCTCGCGCCCCTCAAACCCTCCATTGACGGGCGCCGAAACCCTGTTTGCGCCGTTCTTCAACCTTCTCGATCAGTACAGCAATGTTCTTTCGAAGCAAGGGTCTATTGCGGTTGCGACAGGACACCGATCAGTGGCGCGTCGGCTGCTCGACAGGCTGGAGAATGTCTTTTCGCGAGACTTGCCTCCCCACGGCTGCGCCTGCGTCATGTGTGACCGATCTCATGAGATTCACAGAGGACTGACCTGGGGCGACGTTCTCGAGTGGGTCAGTGGCCGTATCGAGCTGCCTGCTTGGCCGCCCGTTGACCTCGCCGAGATTGGAGCCAAAGCAGCCGAGATATCTGCGGAGGTACCTCAGCGACCGGCATCCCCCGTCAAGATGGACCCCGACATTGCGGAAGAGTTCAGAGAGCACTATCTGCGCCAATCGAAAAAGGTCAGGTCGGCTGTGGACAAGTGGCTCAATAAGACGGGAGAAACACCCGTGCCGCCCTCTCAGGATGTTGACGATGAGACACTGGCATTCGCCATCTTGACCAACATGGATGCTGAGGATCGACCTTACTTTAACGCACTCTTGTCTGGGTCTCGGGAGTTGAAGCCTTGTACACGAGCCCCAACGCCGGGATATCGGTCACGGAACGACTTCATCATCAAGTGTGGCCTGTCTCTACAGCGGCTTTACCGACTGCAACAAGTCCCAAGAGATGCCGAGTGCGCTACATATCTCGTCAAGAACCCCCATACTCACGACCTACTAGTGACCATTTCCAACATCAACAAATCCGAATGGGAAATTCTTACCTCGGGACGGTTTGACGGATTCTTGTGGTCTGGCGCTGATGGGGACGACTTGACACCAGGAGTCGAGTCGAGAGGCGAGACAGCTAGCGGGTTCTTTGGAAACCGGTCGTCGATGAGCCCAGGCCCTCGCGGACCTTCGGCGATGGGGTCAAGAAATTCGACTCCCTTCTCTCCTTACTCACGAGGCACCACACCGGCGTCGTTTGTTAGTCTCGCGTCGTCGGGTATGCATGGTGGAAGACAGCCGGTGTCGAATGACGAGGAGATGGAAATGGCGGCTGCCGCCGAGATTGAAAGAGAGATTTACGCTGGAATGGAGACCCTCGAAGACGCCTTCGAGAAACTGCACCATAAGGCAGAGATGGTGCGGACGGCTCTACGGCAGCGAGGGGCCGGGCTCATGCAGAGCTTTCAGAACCGTCAGCGAATCGATGTGCTCCCGAATCCCGGCTCTGGCAACTCCCAGAACTCGGCCTATGAACGGCCGGCCTGGGCAGCCGGAAGCGAGTGCGATGGTGGTAGCGACGAGGAATGGGGTTTGGATGATGATGCGGACATCATGCCGGACGATTCGGCTAGTAACATCAGCAGCTCCCGGCACAGACGCCCCAAGAGACGCACAGAGCGCCGGACTCCAGCACCTATCGAGGAGGACGAGGATGAGCGATGATCGACTTTACTGCATGCTAAGTTGGCCAGACTTTTGAGAAACGGATCTTCCAGCCTGGAAGAAATTCGCAGAGTATGGACGGATGTGTTTTAATGACGATGATGAACGATTTACAGGGGAAGCCATGCGCGCCCTTGTCAGATACCACATGTGTACGGCCAATTAGCATTGGCTGATGTTGTTGGCACTTTATTATTTCGGAACATTCTGCGTTGGCTTACGATGTTGGTTGTGGAGGTCGCGAAGTTTCGTCTCTGAGCACTTGGAGACGAGATGCAGGTTGTTGGATGTTTGAGTCACGTTGAGACAGGCCGGTACTTGGGGCAAGCGTGGGTGCGAGGACTGATCAGTGAGGCGGGCTCTGGCAGAGCCGACGTTGCCGACCTGGCATGAAGTCTGAGAGTTCAGACTACATAGCTGTGGAGTTTGGTACGGGGATAGCCCAAAGGGTCAAATGAGAGCTTAAACGTTCGACATTGTCCATCAATACTGGTGTTCTATGGCACCCTTTTGTCTATATCCAGTGTTGATTTCTACAAAACATGCACAGTGAGCTTGTAAACTGCATCCTTCCCAGGGCTTCATGCTCCGATTCGACGTCCTGGGCTCCTCACTGCTCGCCCACTCCAACTAACCCCCACCCCGTCCTCAACCGAAGGCTGAGTCCACGGCGCCATGGCGTTTCATTCTTGGTGGCAAGTACGAAAGCTTCTGGAGCCGCGTCTTGGTTCAGCAAGAGCCTGGTGGCCGACCTAGACGAGGCCGACGAGGCAACAGCTGCGGCGAATGGGACCGAGGGGGGGCTGCTTTATAGCACGCCTTTATGCATGCGGCTCAAAGCGGCGGGAGAGCCGCAACGCCGCCGGAGCGGGTGCGCCAGTAGGACCTTGACTGATATCAATGGCTCCTCGGCTTCGACTTGACCAGCTTCGCCACGTTGGCGAAGTAGCCCTCCACCCCGCCATATTTGCGAAGGAGAGCATCCACATCCACCTCGCCGAAGGCCTTTGTCCGCTTCCTCCCCAGGAGGCACGTGTTCCGCGTGCTGGGGATGCGCAGCATCTCCGTCTCAACCTCCCAGCCGCAGTCCTCGGCGATGTGCGTGACCCAGTCGACGAGGGACGCAAACGTCGACTTGGACTTGGTCCTGTCGCGCGGCGGAGGCGCTCTGTATCTCTCGCCGGTGAGGCTGTGGCTGCAGCAGGGGATCATGATGAAGGGACACTGCGACAGGGCCGCGAGGATGGGGGTCCAGGGCGTCAGCTCGTCGGCGTGGTTGGAGATGATGAACGTGCCCGGTGGGAAGGTCCCATCGTGGATATCTTCCGGGTCGATATGGATATGGGCCGTCTCCGGGTTTGTGGAGCTGTCGGGAACCACGCTGGGCAGCAGCAGACGTTGCTGGAGGGACTGGCCCGACGGAGCACATGGGGCCTCGCCTTGATACTGCGCCCACGATTTGCGGGCTCTCGCGTCGAATCCCCAGCCAGAATAGCCCTCCTGCGTGAGGATGTACACGAGCAGGCCATTGCCACAGCCAATGTCCACAAACCCAGGGAACGCGGCATCCTTGTACATGTCTGCCCAGAGCTCCACCAGGAACGCCGCGATGCCCAGGTCCTCAAAGACATGCTTTGTCGGGTTCGTCGACTCAGCCCAGGCGTCGACGAGCTGGCGCGCGTACGTGTTCTTGAGGCGGGCGTAGCGGCCCTGGAACCTCGCCTGCGGGATGACGACGTCGTGGTGAACCCGCTTGACGTACCCGGCGGCCGAGCTGTGGCCGTGCTTGTGCAGGATCTCGAGGAGGTGGTAGGCGGTGCGCCGCACCTTTGGGTCCTGCAGGTCGTCTTGCTGGAACGGGAGAAAGTGGACCGACACGGAGCCCGACCCCTGGAGGGGATCCCACTCGTGCAGGTGGGCGATGCCCCGGACCTTGGGATGGTAGAAGGGGAGGTCCGGGGCGGACGAGGCGTGCGGTATGTACACGACCAGAGAGCGAGCAGGGGCTGCCGTCGGCCCTGAACGATGAAAGGTGCAGGTCTGGTCGAGGGGCTGATCCCTGCGTTCGTTCCTGGGGATCAGCGTGCGGACCAGGGTCCTCTGGCGCGACATGCCCGTGACGTCGCGCGGGACGGGGCGGGCAGCCGCCGCCGCCGAGGGCCCAGCGCGCGTTTCCGCTCCTTGCTCGTCGTCGTAGATGATGTCGGCGCGGAACAGCCAGCTGGAGTTGAGGTTGGGGTTCCGGACCATGTTCATCATCTTGTCGACGAACACGTCGGGCCCAAAGGTGCAGGCATGGCGGTACAGGGGGACCCAGGCGTCGCCGGCGGCATCCTCGAAGAAGGGCGGCGTCGCAGGCGGCAGCTCTTCGGGCTCAAAGGGCATGTCGTCGAGACGGGGCTATCCGAGGTTGGAGTTGCTTGTCACTACAGCAAGACTACGGAAGAGGAAATTTCTGGGATCCACGAGGGGATGAGGGGCAGCGAATGACGGGCCGTGCTGCCCTGATGCCCCCCCACTAGGTCCAACTGCTGCACTGTAGTTCGTACGAAGTACTTTGTACAAGTGCCGTTTTATTTACCTATCTAGGCAAGTGGCTAACGTTATTCTCGGGAATTGCGGGGAGTCTTGTTTCCCATTCGCGAGGCTGAACTCTGCACTGGGACGGACCATTCAACAAGGCTATTAATTCTGCTAGGGCTGCGGAAGGACAAGCTGCTGGTCTTGACCTTTCGTCCGGGCTGTGAAAGCCGGGCGCCCAGGGAGTTTAGAATGAATACAGTCAGTTCCGTAGCCATGGCGCTATTTCGACGAACCAGTCATTCTGTTGCGTGTTTCCCACAATCCCTTCACCGGCCGGCCTCGCCTCAGTATCTTGCTCGGTTCTCCTTGCAGAGAATCTCACGCCAGTCGGCGCCGAGGTTACTCTCCCATATGGTGGCAATCTCCTTTGCAACTTCATCGCTTGCATCGGTCCACCCTTCATTTCTGGTCTCTTCCTGGTGTTTTGCGAGCGTTGTGATGTCGAAACAGTGCCCTGCCCATATTCCTCTGCAGATGTTCGTCGGATCATCTATACCGTAAGCGTCGGATGACGACCAGCAGATTCGCGACAGGACGACTTCGCCAAAGCCTAGAACGGAAATATTCGGGCCGCAGATGAATTCCTGTTTCAGGGCGATGGCCTCTGAGCGAACAAACTGCTTTGTGGTAAGGTTTCGAAGAACCCATGGCCGGTCTGTAGGGAAGTATTCGCTGCCCTCGTCCCACCAGGAGAACAGGCCGATAGAAACCAGCCCAGCGTCCTCGGAAGCCGGTAGGTCAGAGAAATATTCTCTTAGCCGAAGTGCTTTGAGTAATACGGAAGGCTCTCCCTGCATCCGGGAGACACCGGGTGTCGTGAAGTGATGGAGGTTGAGTGGTGTCATGACGACGTCCTCTTCCCCACCCTCGTCGTATGTTTTTATTTTCTGTTTGCTGAGGGCTTCCAGCTCTGCGTCCGAGAACAGTCCCGGGGGGTAGTCGTTTGCTTCAGCGTATTCTCCCACACAGACAATATTTTGATGAGCCCATGGTGCAAAAAAGTCCAAAAGGTAAGATCGCAGCTCTTCTCGAGCGATATTGCAGAGGTGCCGATTAACCAATCCAAGGCTGATGACATCCTCAATGTACTCAACGTGAAAGAATATGAGTTGATGGAGTTCGGTAGGGAGGCCAGAAAAGGTGGCCGGTTGAGAATCCGGCGCGTGGCGTCCACAATTTGTCTTCTTCCGAGGTCGCGGAGGGCTGTTCCATGTTTCGGCGTCGGCTTTGCGCTTGACGGCTGCCGTCGCCGTCACCTCGCCGCCTCCGTCTTTGGCAGGGGAACGTGATGCAGCCCGAGGCGCGATCGAGGCTGGCTCCAGGTCCGTCTTGTGCCGGACGGGGACAGCGAGCAGCTTCACGAGGGCCGCGGCAGAGCCGTCGAAGAGTATCTCCCCAAGCTTGCCGCCATATTCCTTGGCCAGCCTGGCGCGAGGAGCCACAAACCTGAACGTCTCTCCCATGTTCGAAGCTTTGGTTGTGGCAAGTCGGCTGACGAGCAAGCTCTGCGGCACGAAGTACTACAAGTCAAACGACGCGGTTTTACGCGTCCTGGCCGCGCCGCACCCGGTCACGTGTGGCAGGCAACACCTGCAGTTCGTGCACTGCTGCCTGAGGTTTTCGGGTGCTGGTGGAGGAGTCTCACCGAACACCAAGCGGCTGACGGGTCTTCGTACATGCCAATCCATTTTGCCCACCCACACTTCCCTGTGTCTTGCAAACCTGATAATGCCGATGGCACGTGTAGTGTCGAAGCAGCCGAGGTAAAGATTCTGCGGCAACATCGACCTACGTGCCATTGTCTAACGAAGCATGGTGACGGGCTACAGCGACGCTGCGGCTGAGCGAAGTCGCTTTTCGACAGACGTGACGATCCGCCCCCACATCTGATTCCTGTTACCAACGACCGACGACCACTTTTCCCATCAATGGTGCGGCCTGTGACCGTCAAGTCCAGCGGTTCATGATTGGCTGAGCGGATGGAAGGATCAGCAACAAATTGCCGACACCACCAAGATGAGCATCCAAGCCGATAAGGCAGTTGGTCACGGGGCTGCATCCCGTCGATGTTCGCATGACGGCATGTGCCACTTGCTGGTCGATAGTGGCTCAGTGACTGGTAAGGTAGGTAGATTGCACTGACTGGCTCGTCGACTCGAACCAACCATGAGCCCCCAGTGAATCTTCGGCTGGGACAAAGCGGCAGCGCCACACGCTGTTTGCAGTGAATGACTGAACCCTCAGAGCGCAGCGCCGTTAGTGGCCCCTGCCAGCCCAAACGGCTGTGGGCTGCGCCCCTCATTGGCCCGCAAGCCGCGACACCTAGTTTTTCAGGCAGCATTTGCCCTCGACCTGTGCGTGGGGCTTTGGTCACCCGCTTGCTGCCCCTCGTCTTCTCGACTGCATCGGTTTTCTTCCATTACCGCCCCTCCTCGCCCTTGCCTCTCGATTGCAACATCAAAGAGAATCTCTTGTCGCAAACGCCCTCCCAGCTTCGCACCCGCCGCACGCTCCCAAAGCTCCCGCTTACTCGCTCTCCCGCCTCCCCGCCGTCGCCGTCGTCTGCTGCTCTCCAGCAAACCCCACCGAGACAAACACACAAACAGACAGCGAGGCGCCTTTTATCACAGCCTTCCGCTGAAAACAACGTTTCCCTTCACAAAACCCATTTCCCAAAGACACCCCGCTACCTCCGAGTTTATGTCCATCGAAAATCTCAAGACCTACGGTATGCTCCCCTTCCCTCGCTGCTTTTCTCCGCCTGGAGAGGCTCGTCGTCGTCGCGGTCTGGGTTTTATCCCTTGCACGCCTCGACGTTAATCGCGCCAAGACGCAGAGCTCGCCACTCCAAGGACCCCGCCTCCAAAATCCATCACGACAACCCACGTCATACCGAGCTTCACCGTACTGACTTGCCTTTCTCAGACCCCTTCGCCGAAGCCGACGAAGACACAGGTGAAACCAAGCAGACGCAGAATTACATCCATATACGCATTCAGCGTACGTGTCCCGCCTCCCCCCTGTCGTTTGCGCCGTCCTCGATCCACCGCCTCACGTGAGGTCGATGACGGGACGCCCGATACGCCTTGTCGTTTGCTTTGCTGACAGGATACCACAGAGCGTAATGGTCGTAAAACTCTGACCACGGTCCAGGGTCTCCCCAAGAAATTCGACCAGAAGAAGATTCTCAAGGTCATCAAGAAGAAGTTTGGTACGTGGCTTCCCTATTCCGGACGAAAGAGGCTTGCCGCTAACGTCTGCCCAACAGCCTGCAATGGCACCATCGTCGTTGACACCGAAATGGGCGAGGTGATCCAGCTCCAGGGAGACCAGCGCAAAGACGTTCAGGAGTTTCTTGTCGACAAGAAGGAAGGCCTCGAGCTTGACCCCAAGACCATCAAAGTCCACGGTTTCTAAGCTCGCAATGCGCCGTCGCCCTGTCGGCGCCAGCTTGCTCCCTGCAGCACGCTGAGGCCGAGAACGGTTGGGACGAGAAGGTTCCCCGGCATATTGCGCCTCTTTCAGATGTATCGATAATCGGGGGCTCGGCTTGGCTCCGATCGGTCAGGGACGGCGGGCATCCATCCATTCACCGGCGCGAAGACTTTTTTGATTGGAGGTCGCGAGATTGGGGATTGGCCTGCGCTCCGTCGCCGCAAAGTAGACATGATTATCTGCTCTGCTTATCCCACGTATGAGATGGGCTACGGGCCAAGTATCAACATGGCTTGTCGGTCACTCGTTTTATTTTCAGGCAAGCCCAGCCGTAGCCTTGAAATGAAACAAGGAGATGAAAACAAGGAACAGCTTCCTCGCAGGTGCCCAGCAACCAAACGCCGTGATGCCCATGTGTGTGACCAACTCCAAGATGTCCCCGACACCGGTCATGTACTACACAAACCCTACAACTAGTAGATAATGGATTAAGAAACAAAGGTGCTCGGCGCCATGGTTTTGAATGGATAAACAGCTCCCCCCATCCCTACAGCTCGGAACGTTCAATGGCGGCCTTGATTTGCGTCAGTATGTTTCTGGCCTCATGCAACAACAGCCGCCCCCGCCCCACGATGGGCATGGTTGGGTAGTCGTCCAGATATGAGTGCATGTGTATGAGCAGTGTTACCATGGTCAGGTAGCTGGCGATGGAGAAGACGTTGACCGAGGTGGACGTCTCCTTGCGAATGTTGATCTTCTGGTGGGTGATGTGGTAGCAGACGGTCAGGGTCTATGCGGCGAGAAGTCAGCAATCAGGTTGGCGTGCGAGACCGGCGCAGATTCAGAGCGGTCCAGGCATACCGTGGCTATGCCGATCCAGCCCGGGAGCATGAGGCGGGGGTCTTCGAAGCCGCCGGTGAAGGAGAGGACGGTGAGGGTGAGGTAGGCGTTGACGGCGTTTATTGTGAGTAACCGGACAATGGTCGCTTGTGGGGTGTAGTTGATGAGCCTGCGTGGAGCATCATGTCAGTCGAGGGTCAGCCGCGAGAGGTATCGTACACGACTTACCACCTCGACATCAAGCAGTCCGTGAAGAAGAAGGAGAGATATCCGCAAGCGAAGCACTGTCACATAAAATGGTGAGCCAACCATCTCGCGAGCTGTGGCGCGTACGGTGCCACGCCCGAGGAAGCTATACGCACCCAGATGGTGGCGAGCGAGCCCTCAGTCAGGGCATACGGCACGGCGTCCTGGCCATGGCGGTGAATATCGCCGTCGGCACACAGCGTCGGACGCACGACGAGCACGCGGTCCGGGCCGGGCAGCAGGCGCAGGAGGAGCTCCAGCGCCGAGGGCAACCCCCACCAGAGCGCGGGGAGGATAGAGCAGAGGCGGAGGGCGAAGAGCCAGGGGTGCCAGGGCGGGGGCACGTTGAGGACGACGGCGACGCGCGGCTGGAGGAGGGACGGGTGGACGGACGAGGGCGTGGGCGTGGGCGTCGACGAGGACGACGACGTCGACGAGGGCGCCACAGCTGTCGTCGCCGCCGAGAGAGCGGGGGATGCGGCGCCGAGATGCGGCGTGGGCGGCTTGTCGGACGACGCTGCCGAAGCAATGGACGGGGCCCGGTGGTGCGGGCGGGCCGTCATCGCCATGGCACGGTCAGGCCATGGGGCGAGGGGGCGCGGGAGAGGCGGCGAGGCGTCGGGCGTGCGTCGGCGTGTGTATCGCGAGGCTGGCGATGGCGGCGGTTGCACTGAGTCTTGTGTCGTATCCTGGGAGGTGGAGATGCGGGAGGAGAGGTCCAAAACGCAATAGGGGTCCGCCGAATGACGAGCTCAGGCTTGGCCATGGGCTGCGCGAGGTGGGGACGGTGGTGCCGCAGCAGGCTTCTAGTGGGCGTTCCGGCGCGTTCCAGCGTTGACGTGCTGCGGCCGCGATTGGCTCGGCGGCGGTGCTGCCTCCACTGCGACGACGTCCGGATATCGACGTCTCGACCTCGCTCGTGCTGGGAGCACCGAGACGACGTGCCAGCTCTTGCTGCCCGTTCCAGCATCGTGGAATGGAGTCCCAACCGGGCTTTCGAAGGGGAGTCACGGCGCACGAGACGCAAAGCGGCAGGAGCCGCAAACACGTTCTGACAGAATCACAAGCCCCTCGTTGCTCGGTGCTCCTGTACGCACTCTGCCGCCTCACCGCGCAAAGCAGCATGTTCTACAAGTCCCCATTATAGAAAGCTCCGCCATCCCTAGTTCCAAATGCCGCTGTCCGCCTTTTCCATTGTCGTCGGCTTGGTCGTCTGGTTCATCGTCGCTTTCATCATATGCTTGCGTCTGCTCATCGCCTGCATACATCAGCCCAAAGCATGACTGGCGTCGACTACTTTTCCGACCTGCCCCTCGACGTGCTGCGCCTCGTGGGCGACGAGGTACGGGTCACGCGCGCCAGACGCGCAGGCTTCTGTCGCTGGTGCTGGTGCTGACTCGATGACCCGAACTAGTTGCGGCTTCAAGACCTGAGATCCTTGTCTCTGGTGTCCAGGAGAATCCGCGAGGCCTTTGCAAAGCCGTTGTGGTCGTGTGTCACCATCCCGTCTCACAGCTACCTCCTGAATGTAGGCCTCCTGGATGCCCCCCGTGGTCCCTCTCGTCCCTCGCTTTCAACCATCCGGCACACTACCGACTTTCGCTTCCACGCCGACTTCAACAGCTGGACCCAAACGCGATGCGCACACCGTCGCGGGACCGGAAAGTTCGGGGCGTTCAAGATCTTCGCCGAACGGGTCAATACGGTGTTTAAGGCTATCCCTTACGGGAAGCTTTGCGCCTTCAGGTACTGAGATCCACTGCATCGGCCGCAGTTACCGAGAGCTTCATTGACAGCGGGGGTAGATAGGATCTCGGGGCTTGCTTGCCGCGAGGGGCCTTGCGCATTATCTCTCGGCGGCAACCACAGCTGCGATCTCTACGGTTGACGAGCGACTGCGGTTGCGAGCACATGCGTGGTACGACAGACCTTTCGGCGTTTCGCCAGCTTGAGAGCCTCTCTTGGAAGGCACCCACGATTCAAAACTTTGCCCCCCTGCGTCGTGTCATCCAGCGAAATGGAAACAACCTGCGACACCTCGAGATAGATCTGGTCAGCGACTGCAACTTTCGAAGCAGACTGGGCTCCGGCGTCGGGCCAGACGGCATCAAGCTGTGGTTTCTTGATGCGGAACTATTGGCGTCACTGCCCTCAAAACGTCGGCTGGGTGGGCCTATCCTCTTGAATCTTCATACGCTCAAACTTACGAGCACCCCGTTATCGTCATCGCGGATCCAGATTGTCGACGTTCGGGCTCTCCGGTCCCTCACCTTGCGGAAGTGCCCCGGCTGGCAAGGCTTTCTCGAGAATGCTTTGCAGTCCGGATTCCCGACGAGGCTAAAGTCCCTCGAGATCCAAGAGAAAACCGACCCCTGCAACCAGACGTGTCGAGCTCCATACGAGCCCCCTGTCCCCTTTGGCTCAACTTTGGCGCGCTTTCTTGGGGCATTCGAAGGGCTCGAGGAACTGTTCCTCGGCCTCAAAGGTTCGACCCATGGCCTCGACGTCTTGAACGGTGTCGCTCGCCACCGGAAAACGCTCAGGAGACTCGTCTTGCACCAGAGGGGCATCGAACCAGATTTCGCCCTCAACAGAACTCAATGCTTGCTCGATGTACCCCTCAAGCCTGTTGATCCCGATGTCCCGGATGTGCAGAATGACCCGTCGCGAAACCCGCTTGCTGCATTGGATATTTACAGCATCGGCCTTGGCTGTACTCCGGAAATCATGGTACCGTTTGTCCTAGCCCCTGCTTCGCAACCACATCGTTTCGAGGGCAGACTGACAAGAGCTCTACACAGAGAACCATGTTGCTTCCGTTCTGCCGGAAATCGTCTCTAAAGCTGGTACATGTTCGGCAGTCAGGATCAGACCTGAAGCACTACCATGTCGGGTCCTACGCAATGGATGCAGGCGCGAGAGGCTTACAGAACCGATATGAAGTCCACAATTTTAGCCAGCTGGGTGTACACTTCTTCACCTTTGCGATGTGGCTCTTTGGACCACAAGGAATAGCGTCGGTGGAGGCTCTCGTGTTCGGAGATTTCATGAACGGCATCACCTACAGCGGACTGTCTCTCGACCACAACTTTGTGCTGCTGAGAAAAAGCACATTTATCCTGCCGCCCTTTCGGTTTTTGGACTTGACGAGCGAGGAAGGGATGGGCTTCGTCGACAGGCATCGCCAGGTCTTGAGGGCGTGCCCGACGGAACAACTCATCCGCCCGTATCTGCCCAGATAAGGATTCTATTTGGAACAAGGCTTCAGAGGTGTATTCCGATGTCAGGCTGTGGTATTTTGGGTTTACGTGATGGTTTGCCGTCCAAGAAAGGCATGTGGAATAACTAGGATGGAAGCAGGGAGAGAGCACCGGGGAGTGTCGGTTGGCATTGAGCGTTTATTCAGCGCCAAAGTAGCGAATACACATTGACACTATTAGCCCCAGGCAGTGAGTCCGTGGGCAATGAACTGTGAATATAGTGGGCGGAACCTCAGTGGACCACCTAGGCAGCTGCCGCGGAGTCCTGTCCTGCCAGTACAGCAGCTGCCACGGGGTGATTCAGCGTACTCGACGGGCTGCCAGTGTTCTTGCCATCTTCTCCTGAGCTACGAGGTTTGGCCAGGCATTACGACTGCAATACCCGGCCATCTTCACCGCGCCTGACTCGGTCCCCTCGTACAGGCAACCCTGCATCAACTTTCGTCTGCAAAAGCCGTCACCGCCATCTCATCTTCAGGCTTACATACTACCGATACATCTGCAAGCCCGACATCCCTCTCCCATCCGTAAGCATTCATCATGCCTCGAGCAAGCTTGACGACCATCTCCTTTGAGGCCTTTTATAACATCTCGCGACGGGTACGGCTCCCCGCTTCCCTCCCACGCTCCCACGCTGCTCAGGCCGCGCCCGCGTCGCTGACTCGGCTTGGTCGCAGGTCGGCGCCCTGGATCTGCAGTCGCTCTCGCTGGTCTGCTGGCTCACGCACTGCGCCGTTCGGGAGCAGCTCTGGCAGTCCCTCGTGGTCCGGCCGGAGAACGAGTACAGGATCGACCGCATCCCGAGCAGGATACCCACGAGCATCCCTCTGCACCGCGTCAAGGCTCTTCACATTCGCTCCACGTTTGTCAAGTTCCCTGCGTACCGATGCATTCACTGGGATCCCAGGCCCTATCTGCCCGTTGGCAGGTTCACGCCCATGCGCGAACGTGCTGACCCCCACTGGCACAGGTGGGACCAGCTCATGCTGAGGCTCTGGCGCATTGTCATCAAGTTCAAGTATGGGCAGCTGCAAAGCTTCAGGTGCGTTGTTGTTTGCTTCGATCTTCCGTCGCTGATCGTTGGCCCTGGTGTCTGCGGCGGCCGCTTGCTGACGTGTAGGAACAGCTGGAGCCTCGGGATTTGCATCCCCCATCTGCTTGTAAAGCACCTGGCGAATAACCACCCCCATATGCAATCCCTCGAGTTTATAACTGACAGTCACTGCCCGGGAAGTGGCGCGAGTCTACACGAACTCTCACTTGCGAACGTGAGGTTCTCCGAGCTTCGACGATTCTCCTGGACGGGGCCGCCAAATGGACGCTCGCTGGGCGAAGTCATCCACTCCCATGTGCGGCAGCTCGAAGAGCTCGAGATCGATTGGCCACTACACAGTCTCCAGGATTGCGGCCCAATGGACAAGGACCATTGGCTGATTCCTGCCATAAGGCAAGGCACGGGGATAATCTCGTACCCCATCATGTCGCCGATGCTGCGGGGGCTCAAGGTCCTTTGCCTTTGTCGGATACCGCTACGCGATGAGCTCTTGGCCGACATATTGGACTTTAGCAGGTTGGAGTCGCTCACCTTTCGAGATTGCCATAGGTGGGACGAGGCCGTTAGCCAGACCTTCCAGAAGAGGGGGTAGGAGCCCCTCAGGCTCCGGACCCTTGAGATTCAAGACTCAATCACCACTTGGAAGAACTGCGATGCTTCAACCGGCGAGTGGAAATGGCTGCTCCTGCTCCAGCTCGTCGAGGGCTTGGAAGAGCTCTTCATCAGTTTGAAGGTCAGGCTGCCGGTGCCCAACCAGATGCTCTGGCGACATGTTGCCAAACACGGGGCAACTCTCACAAAGTACGTGCAGCACTACAGATCAAAAAGACCGATGAAGTCTGGGCACGGGCTCCACAAAACGTTTGACCTAGAGAGCTGGGGTTTAGAGGAGGGCCAGGACGAGACCTTGCAGACCTTCCTCGCCAGCCTCGATGTCGAGAGTCTCGGCGTAGCTGGAAACGCGGATTACTTGGTAGGTAGCCCTTCTCGACTTTGACACGACGCTGCTTCTCTGTCTCCTTTCCATCGGCTACCTCGGGCTAACAACTCTTGCAACTCAGGGGCCTATTCTGCGACCATTTGCGGCAAAGCGGACGCTGAAATTCCTTCACATCCGCCAAACGGGAAGAGACCTGGGCAGGCGGGACTCATGGGCCGTTGCATCAGACTCATCCGAGAGCTCCGAGGGGCCCGAAATAATCTCGTATGTGAGCAGCGACGACACTTCCGACGAGGGCTATGGGGACGGGTCGAATGAAAGCCTCTCCTCGGACCTCTCCTCGGTCTTCTTTGAAGCCAGACAGACCACCCACGGCGACTTGAGGGACGAGTTTCACGAACTGGTCGAATGGGCCTTCAGCCCCGACGGGATCCGCTCGCTCGACACGGTTGCCTTTGGCGACTTTGCCTTTGGCAACCGCACCCCGCACCACAACTTCCTCGTCCGCCGAGACGCGGCGGCAGAGGCCGGCTTCCGCTTCGTGGGGCTGCAGGGCCGGGAAGGCCGCGGCCTCGTCAACGAGCACCGCCGCCTGCTCGAGGCTTGTCCGCTCGGCGGCATCGAGGACCTGCTGTCCGTCGAGGACGCGCAGCGCGCTCGGGACCGGCTCGACGCGATGCGCGCGGGGGATCTCCCCGGCACGCCGAGCCCCGGGGCGTCTGGGCTGGAGGCGCCGCAGGTGGCCGCGTCCTCGCATGACGGCTCTGAGGGAGAGGGCGACGTGGAAATGCTCGACTAAGGGGAGCCAGAGAGGGGGATGTTGGGAGTATCATTGGGCAACGCCATGTATACCGCTGCCTGGCGCGAGTATCTTCTATCCCGCGGTGCACGAAAGGATATTCATCAGAGTACAAGTAGGCTCTGTGGAATCAGGGGCATCTGAGCTCCGTTATCCAGGTGTCGTCAACGGTGCGAGTCTACAGCAGCAATAGAACTTTAGTCCGACTCTCACCATGGACGGCTTCATATGCTGACGTGATGCGTAGCCTTTGCTCAGCACAGCAAGGTTCAGCTCCAACCTCACACATATTACTCTTCACACATATTACTCTCGCCAAGGCCGGGGCAAAGCACAGCAGGCCAGGCATCATTAATCATGCTTTTAGCAGATGTAATCTCTATTATACAGACGACCTGTAAAACGCGGCTGGTATCTTGTCGCAAGGTGTACTCGTGTGCTACTGACTATCCCTGCTCGCCACCAAGATCCATCCAACCAAACGGAAACCAACCCTCCATCAATGCAAATCCCCTGCCTACAACCCAAAATGAGTTGCTGCGATACTCCATCCATCTCCCGGCCTAGTTGACGCTCTGCATCGGCTTGCTGAAGAACGAGGTGTTGCCGTTTGCGCTGTTGTCACACAGGCGCTCGGCAGGAGTCCCAAACTGCTGGAAAGGGCTGTCCACGGCCTTTTCCTCCGCGTGGCGCACCAAGGTTGCAAACGCCATGTTGACGAGGGGTTTGGCATGCTCCGACACAGGCATGCGTGCGGCCTCCTCGACCCCGATGGGGGGATATTCAGTCTTCGCATGCTTGGGTCTTCCGTCTCCAATCACCCCATACGAGTGCTGCAGCTTGCGGTAGTTGGATTCAGCGACGATTTCCTCGGGCTTCTTGCCCAGCAGCGCGGATCCAGTGTTCCAGATCGAATCGATCCTCCGATTTCGGGCCGCCACCGACTCGATGGTCAGGCGAGCAGTTCCTGGCATGTATCGCTCGCGGGCAGAGGGCGACGTGTCCCGCCACGAGGTCCACGACATGTCCAGGGCCCGGTCCCATGCGAATCCGGGAGCCTCGTGACGAGCAGGTTCAACATCTGGCTCGGAGCCCTCGAGAATCTCGGAAATGGCACTCTTCGGCTGAGGTGCCGGCTTTGCAATGTGGGGTAGTACGATGCCACAGGGCGATGGGAGAGATTCCAATGTGAGATTATTGAAGTCATCGATGCCAACATGTGCGAGCGTCTGCTTGGCAATGGCGAATCCCTCGGACTCCTCCTTGGCGGCATCCTGCGCCTGAGCCTTGGTATGGAGAGCCTTGAAAGTAGACTCAAAAGTCGATGGACGATACTGTCGCTGACCTGGTGGTCCAGCAGTCAAGGGTCTAGGGGCTCCAGGCCCGGTGGCGAGCGTGGCAGAAGAAGTCGACATAGGGTCAACATTCTCGAAATTGGAAGCCGGGCTGGGGGATCGCGCAGCAGGAAGCAGGCGCGTCGTCATGCGGGAAATTTCGATCTTGTTTATAGCATCCAGTTGCGAGGGACGCAGCAGACCCGAGGGTCTGTTGCCGACATCGGTCGTTGGCTCGTCCGGGGGGCTCATGGCCCGCAGAGAAGGGCTGGGAGAGGCAGAGATTCTCGCCGAGCAGAGGCCGCCGAGGTTAGCCCGCGCTCCACGAAGAAGAGCCTTCTGAGCCTTCTTCTGGTTCGGGTTCGGGTACGAGGCCAGGTTGTTGAGCGACTTGACCGTCATGTTCATCAATGGGTCCATGCCCTGGTCGTCGTCGTCGACCACGTCTTCCTCATTGCTGAAGTTTCCAAGCTCCTCGCCGGCGAGCTTCTCCTTGGCAGCGTCCCTCTCATCGTCCTTGTCGGGAAAGAGGAAAGAGAGCGGGGCGGGGGTGTTCCCCGAACGCATGCGAGGTGTCTGGAGCGACACGTACATGGCGGCGTGCTCCGGCTCGCTCAGAGGGCTGATGGCGCGGTCGTAGTTCTGCTGCAGAGGCGTGTACTGCTGCAGCGTGGTGGTAACGCGGCCGCCGTTGGTGGCCTGCATGGTCAAGCCAGCGAGGACGCTCTTGGGGAAGAGGCACAGGTCCGAGTGTTGGCCGGTAGACCACTTGGCGGAGCGTCCACGACGGGTGGGAGGCTGGAGCGGCTGCGACGAGCCAGGGTTGTAGAGAGTGCCAGCCGTGGTGTAGGTTGGCTGCATCGACGCCGACGTGGGCGCAGTCGTGGGGGAGGAAGTGTTGCTCGCCGGAGACGACAGATCGTCCATGGTTGAACTCGACGGATCCCTCTTGACGCTGCTGTCCACGTGAGACGGCTTCCGCGAGTTCTCTTGCTCGACGAGGCAACGGATCTTGGGGAAAGTCCAGGTTAGCAATGACGGATGCCGAGTCAAGAGGGAGTGTCGCTCGTGCTGCGTCACCCACGAGCCCGAGATGTTGAGACGAAGGACAGACGCATTGCCGTATCGCTGGCAAACAGGGCTGGCAGGTACGGCGAGGGAGAAGTCCCGAGAAAGGGAACCAACCAACATTTGCCAATCGAGAGGCGTATGCCGACTCTTTTTGCGCGGAGAGAGCACAAAACCCGTTTGGTCTCGCGGCGGCTCCTGGACTTCACAGTAAGGAGGAGTAGACGAGGAAGACGGTGCGATGGACAGATTCGCGATGGGCAAAAGGGAAGGAGAAACAAAACTCGCCAGACGATAACAAGTCAGATAAAAGGCAGGCACCATGGGCACAGGCACAAAGGCAATGGTGGTGAAGAAAGAAAGAGGGGGCGGTTTGAAAGCAGCACCGGGGAGGCAGGAGCGGCAGACCACCTCACCTTCTCCGACTTGGAGCGTGCGCACGAAGTCAAACGCAAGAAGCAGCCAGATACTCACTTCTTTATTCTCTCTTTCCTCTGCAGGCCGAATAGGGGTCGCGATGCGGTTAAAGAGATGTCTGTAGTCTCGCGAAGTGCAACCCGAGAAACGAACAAAGGCGAGGTAGACGTAGGAGTCGGAAGAGCGCGCCGCCAGCCCCCTCGGGAGAAGGAGGTGTGTGGCAGCAGACGTGGTAAACCGCCGTGCCTGAACAGAGTTGCCGCAAGGCGGGAGTGAATCCGCGTCGAGGCTCCTGCGCCCGCAACTGCACTCACCGCCGCCCATGCAGGCTGTCAACCGCCAACTGACAACTATTCCCAACAGCAACATGATGCCAGTCAGAAAATCTCTCGCTTCCTGGCCGCGTCGCCTGATGAGGGGATGCATAAGCAGGCGCGCCTGTCTTGGACCGATCTCCGAGCCGACACCGCACCGTCACCAGCTCCAGGACGCAAACGCTGGAGAATAGACTTCGAGCTCTGTTCAACCAAAACTGCCTTGGGTGCCCCAACAAAGCTTCCGTCAGCAAACTCGCTTCTTCAACGCTTAGGTGTTCACCCACTAGTCGTTTGTCCCATCCTCTGTTCGCACTCCCCACGGCAACTGGCTGCACCCAACGGCAACACACGCTCGCCACCAAAGTCACATTCGTATCCGGGTCAATGAGTCGCGGAATTAACCAGCTGTTCATCCATGCGCCGTATTGACTATCCGCTATCCTACCATCCCCTATGCCGGGTGATGCAGCCGTAGTCCGGCACTGCCAATTCTCCAACCCTCCAACCTGGGGAACCAACATCCCTTCGCATATGCAGAACATCCTGGCTGGGGAAACCAGCCCTATCGGAAGTAGTGCCAACAAATTCCCCCATGATTCTCGCTTCTCGAGCTTCCTCAGAGCCTGCGTCAGACAAAGAAACCCCACACCGCCAGGTGGGGCAGCGCGTCGCAGTTAGAGTTCATCAGGAAGCCAGGCAACACTATACAAGGCAAATGAATAAGAAGTGACCAGAAATTGTGTATCCCCGAAACAATTTCCGTCCGATGTGTGTAAAATGGCAAAGGCCGGCAAGTCAGACCGATTATTCTGCCCGGGCGAGTTTTCAGGGTGTCTCCATGGAGATTTGGAGTCGAAAGATTGTGTCGAAAGTTGAGTGGTAGTTAGAAAATACCACCATGCGGGATGGTTTGTATGAAGATGACACTTGATGTCGGGGACCCTTGGCTAACTCAGGCCCTGTGAATAGTGAGATAAGGATCGTTCGAATCGAATGTCGAGAACGAATCGTATATACGTCGTGTATGCCTCGGCGCAAGTCCTCCCTGCCTTTACAATGGCCCAGTGGGATAGGCGCTCCCGGGAATCATGCCGGGACCTCCTCGTTGCGCGCCTTGCGACCGATTGCCAGGCAGCTGGAAGTCGGGATTATCCAATAGCATATCCTGACGTTGTTGTTGCTGTTGCACGGGGCGGCGAGGTAGCACGCCCTGATACTGCGGCATCGGCGGATGGTTTGGGTTCCAGCGAGGGTTGACACCTCGCTGAGAGATGGACGTGAACTTGGAGCGTTCAGAGTCGGCAGGGCTCCGCGACCCACCGACCGTCGCGTGCACATCCTCGTACACGGGCTCGGCTGGCGGGGGAAGATGGTTGTTGGGGCGTGCTGAACTGACAAATCGGGGATCGACATCCTCGTAGTAGTTGCTGCCCTGCGAGGGGCTCACGGGAGGCGTGTTTCGTCCAGAGAGCTCCACAGCCGGTCGATGCTGTGAGCCGGCCGGTGAGCCGGCCCGAGGGGAGTTCCTCCCAGCGTTCTCGTTCCACGCGGCACGAGGTGGGACATACGCCACCCTGAGGACTCAAAGTTAGATCAATTCCAGAAATTCGGGGTCTCGATGGACTTACTCATCGGTGCTGTACTTGCTCCCGTCGCTCATGACCGTGTCGTGACGACCTGGGGGCCGGCCCTGCTGCAGGCCAACCATGCCAGCCACATCGACATCGCTGTCCCGAATCTGGCCATATTGTTGAAACGCATGCGGGGCTTCGGTCGGCGTTGCGTCCATCTCCATGACCGGGCCCATCCCCCTAGCAGTTGCGCTGCCGGCAAGCGGTGGCGGCGACTCGGCCCTCGGGAGCTCATTGTCGTACCCATTGTTGAGGCTGGGCACGGAGACGTTGTTGCTGGCGTTGAAACTATGGTCGAGAGAGCTCTCGGACGGCTGCCCATAGTAAGGATCTGCGGGCCTTCTGTCGTACTGGCCCGGGGCATTGGTGTAGCCCGGAGGTGGCGCTCGGCCTCCTCTCACCCCATACGCGCCGCGCGCCGGAGGGCCGTAGCCGGCTCTCCCGCCTCGGGGGGAACCTCTGCCGGGTGGACCGTATCCTCCGCGGCCTCGCATCGGGGGGCCGTAGTTGTCGTAGCCTCCTCGCCCGTATCCACCACGACCCCTGTACCCTCCACCGGGACCCACGTCTCCTCTTCCCCTGCGGTTCATGCTTTCCGCGGACTGCATTCTTGGCATGCCATAGGCATCAGGGGGGCCGTTAACCGGGTTCCCATATCGATCTCGGGAAGACGACCGCCTCGCGGCGTTGAAGGCGGCCACTTCGCCTGCGTTTGCCATCTCGTTGGGCATCGCATTCGGCGACCTCTCCGTGGGGCTTCGCTGCGTCAGGGGGATCCGCTCATCGCTGACCTGGTCGTCTTTCCTTCGGTTCTCAAAAGTCGCGAACGTTGGCAGGTTATCGCCGCCGCCGCTCATTCCGCCGCTGACCATGGGCACCGTAGGCTCAGCGGTGGTGACGCCAACAGCGGACTTTGACTGTTCTTCCCTGTTGTAATAATTTTCGCCGCTCATTTCCGCGTTCTCTGCGATTCGCTTCTTGCGTGACTTCCTGCTGACGAGCGCCCGGCGCATGGCGAAGGATACGACGCCGCTCAGGGCCACCAGGATGGTGGCGGCCAGAACGATGTACGAGCCCCATGCCAGGTGCGGGATAAACAGGAGAATGTCGATCAGGAAGGCCAAGAGGCAGATGAGGAAGGTTATGAGGATGAAGATGAAAAGCACGAGGAGATATCTCGCCGAATGCGACGGCGCGTGGAGGTGGGACACCACGGCCATGACGAACATGACGAGGGTGAGGAAAGCAGCGACGGGGTGAACGACGAGAACCGCGGAGAGGGTATCACGAACGTTTGACGGTAAATCAAACGCTTGCTTGTCATTGGGGAGCAGTTTTCCTGGAGGACATTGTCAGTCGTACGCCGCAACACCTTTCGCTCTCGCGCGGTCTGGCAATACGAACGAGGGGAGGGGCATACCAGTATCGTATCCTACACCGATAGAACTGCATTCTCCGTTGTCCTTGCAGTAGCCAAAGACACCAAACGTGACGTCTCTAAACCTTCCCAGCGGGACGATCTTGGTGACCGGGACCGACAGGACCGACAGCAGCAGCAAGGCGAAGGCGGCCAGCAGCAGCAACGACAGCGGCGTCGCTGGTCGCAACATGGTGGCGGTAAGGCCTCAGGCCAGTGCCTGCGGCGTCAATTCGACGCGGAGGGAAAGGAGCGTATTCGCGAAACGGGCGACGCCTGAGGATGCGAGTGCGTGCAGAGACCGAGTCGTGTCATGGGCAAGGAGGGAGTGTATCGGCTCGAGCGAAAGCGTCGTTGCGGGCCGGGGTAGCGCTTGTCGTGGACACGAGCTCAACTGGCACAATAGGTGGTCGGTCGTCGTCTCCAGAACGACTGACAACGAGACGGGATGGAGGAGGCCAGGAGCCCGTCAGGGATCGGTCGACGGAGGCGGCAGTGCAGCCCTTTTCTCGTCGAGGTCGTCGCAATCGCGGCCGTTTGCGGAAACGCCAATCGCAGCAGCCAAAGGATCGTAGCGACAGCCCACCGTCGTCGTGCGCGGTGATGATTGTGTCGTCGAGGCCAGCCAATCCGCTGGTGGTGATGGGAAACTTCGCAACGAGAGTCGTACCCAGGCGACGACGACGTGCCTGAGGTGCAAGGTTGTCTGAGACGGGGGGAGTGGACTGCCTGGGTAAAGTGACGGGGGACGCGGGCTGTCAGCACCAGGCCTCGTCCGCGAATACATCCGGCCACAGCGAGCGCTGGCGCGCGACGCAGGTACCAGAGCACTAGCTCGCTGGTCGTGGGGCCGACGGAAGCTGGTGGGACGGGCGCAGCCAAGCAAGCCAGGCTGCGATCCACCAATCCAGAAGCCAGCCGCCCAACATGCAGTGTCTCGCCGCAGGGTACATTGGCTGCATTGCAGGACACGGCCAGTTCGTACTACGACTGCTGGAGACGGGCATTCCAAGCTGCAGGATAGGTTACTCGTAGCAACGCGCGGAGAATTCTGGATTACTCGTACGGACTACGGACTACGAGTGCTCGTACACTACCGTATGCACACTTCGTATCAAAAGTCGTGCTTTTGAGGCTTGAGGTGCTCACCCAACAACCAACGTACGAGTAATTACCTCTGCCAACAGGTGGCCGTTGGACCGGGCTGCAGGGGTGTCGTGACTGGCCGCTGTCGGCTTCGCCCGCGTGCCCTTTGTCACTCGACGTCAGTCTCCCGCTGGCACTGCAATGCCCCTCCGCTTGCGACAGCCCAGGCCAAGAGTCCTTGATGTTTGTTTTGTCTCTCGAGTGCGTATCGTCGACCCCGCAGAGCAGATCGCGTACTCGTAGGCGTCACCAGCTGGAAAGTTCCGGGGAGAACTCAGCCCAGCCCGTCTCTGCCGCCTCCCTCTGCTAGCCTCGCCGTCAGCTCAGGAACGGCAACCCCATGCCATTATTGGTGGTGTGCCGCGAGGGATATTTCTCTCCTCTTGCGCGCACCGGTGCTGGGGGCAGCGCATGGCCCCGGAAATTGAGCGCCACCCTGGATACGCCGCAGTCCCAATCTGCGACACGGCCGCATTGTATGTTTGGATTGCGTGCGCTGCGCCTGCTGCAGACCCAGCAGCAAAAGGTCCATCCAGGTCCATTCATGAACCCCGTCGCCAATTGGCCAGTCTTGATGTGTCGATGGAGGCATTCCTGGTCCACGAGTAACTTTAACGCCGTGCAGACCAATACTCACTCGTCTCCTCTGCTCCTCAACACGTGGCGTCGCGCTCTGCACGGCTCCGTTGTCCGCAGTGACAATCGGCGGAGCACGGCAGCAGCTCGTGTCTTTTGCATCTGTGATTAGGAAGCCGTGTTTCGAGTTGCACTGCGCCATGTCCGTATCATAGACCGTAGTGGCTGCGTGCGACGAGATCTGTCTACCCTAGGCCAACAAGAGGTGCTAAGCCAACAAGAGGCATCACCGTTATTCTGTACTCGTACTTCGTACGATACACAGCACTCTGTAAAGTTTAATTGCGCCCATCTTTATCGTGCCGATGGAATGGGTGCAGAGGGAGTACGAGTAAAGAAAGATTGTGGTTCCGTGCACATGTCAGCGTGGGACAAGGAGTAAGGACGCCTACTTGACGATGCATACCTGATCCAGAGACGATAACACGTATTGAGCATAGAGTAGCATCATCCACGACATATCGATTGTTGGTAAGATTTAAGAGGCACAATGGCTAGCCGCGGAGGAATCTGTCAAGGCCGACAAGCCGAGTTGTGCGCCCGGCCACATCGCATTCGCAATTCCCGATCGGCGCCGGGGATAAAGCGCCTCGGGCATTTCGCATGTCCGGCGCGCGCTTGAGCTACATCCGTACTTGACCCTCCTACCACCGCAGCTTTTTCCTACCAGCGCCCTCGTCCACCCCGATGCTCCCGCAGACGAGCCAGAGCTCTCGATGATATCCGGTATGCTTCGTCACGGCATGCTGGGGCTCGCGAGGACCGCCCCCTCGACGCTGCCGTCGTGCTCGTGTCGCGTGTCTAGCGCTCTGCCCCGAAATGACGTCGTCCAGCCGATCGCGAGGCGCCACGTCCAGACGTCCGGGCCCTTCCAGCCGTTGCGACCGCCCTCGCCTGGCGAGCTGGGAGCGCCGCAGGCTGCCAAGCAGTACCGGCGAGGCAGGAGATGGACGCGCTGGCTCATCGTGGCCCTCGTGGGCGGTGGCGCCGTCTACGTCGTCGACCGCCAGGTCTACGCCTCGGGCTTCGGCCGCACTCTCCGGACGTTCGGCACCACGCTCCTCGTCGGCATCGACTACAAGATCAACTTCCGCCCGGAGCCGCTGACGGCCGGATCGGTCCCGGACCTGCACACGCGCAACGCCGAGCGGCTCTTTGACCTGCTGCGGGTCAACGGCGGCCTGTACCTCAAGATCGGCCAAGCCATCGCCATGCAGAGCGCCGTGCTGCCGCCCGAGTTCCAGAAGATGTTTGGCCGTATGTTCGACGACGCGCCGCAGGACGACTGGAGGGACATCGAGAAGGTGGTGCAGCAGGACTTTGGCAAGAGCGTGGAAGAGGTCTTCGGGGTCAGCTTCACGGGCAAAGAGGGCATGGGCCTGATGGAGCGCAAGGCCAGGGCGAGCGCGAGCGTGGCGCAGGTCCACTGGGCCAAGCTGCCCGACGGCAGAGAGGTGGCCATCAAGATCCAGAAGAGGGAGATTGCGAAGCAGATTGCGTGGGATTTGTGGGCGTTCAAGTGAGTCTTGCCGGACGTGACTCGGTTGCCGTGTAATTCTGACCGGCGCTCGCAGGACCGTCACCTGGATCTACTCGAAGTGGTTTGACCTGCCGTTCTACAGCCTCGTGCCCTACATTACGGAGAGGCTGGAGCTGGAGACGGACTTTGTCAACGAGGCCAAGAACTCGGAGACGATGAGGAACCTGGTCAACTCGGAGAAGAGCCTCAAGGGTCGCGTATACATCCCCACGATATATCCAGAGTTCACGACGAAAAGAGTCCTCACGACGGAGTGGATCGAGGGTGTGCGGCTGTGGGACAAGAAAGCCATGACATCCAGATGGCTCGGAGGGCACGGCAAGGGATCGCCGGGTGCAAAGAGCCCACTCCCGCCCATCGACATGGACACGGCGCGGCGGGAGCTCCGGACGAAGCCATACGACGAGAAGATCAAGCCGGAGCGGCAAGAGTGGAAGGGTACCCGAGGCCGAGGCGGCCTGGGGCTGTCGACAAAGGAGGTCATGACCACCATGATCGACCTGTTCTCGGCGCAAATCTTCAAGTGGGGGGTCGTCCACTGCGACCCTCACCCGGGAAACATCTTCATCCGACGCCTGCCCAACGGGCGGGCGGAGCTGGTGCTCATCGACCACGGGCTCTACGTGTACATGTCGCCCAAGTTCCGGCACGAGTACGGCACCTTCTGGAAGGCGCTCATGACGTTTGACAACAAGACCATCGCCGGCATCACGGCGGAGTGGGGCATCAAGGCGGCGGACCTGTTCGCCAGCGCGACGCTGATGCGGCCGTACGAGGGCGGCGACTCGTCGACGCGGTCCGAGATCCTGAAGGAGCTCGAGGCCAAGTCGCCGGCGGAGCGGCACTACGCGATGCAGCAGCGGATGAAGCAGGGCATCCGCGACGTGCTGTCGGATGAGGAGAAGTGGCCCAAGGAGCTCATCTTCATCGGGCGCAACATGCGCATCGTGCAGGGCAACAACCAGTACCTGGGGTCGCCGGTGAACCGCGTCAAGCTGATGGGCGAGTGGGCGAGCCGCAGCCTGTTCCAGGACCCGAACCTGCCGTGGCCGCGGCGGCTGCGCAACGCGTGGCGGCACCTCATCTTCAAGTCGGTCATGACGGCGACGGACGTGGCCTTTTACTTCTTCAAGCTGCGGCAGTGGCTGGGGGTCGGGGGCGGCATGGAGGACGAGATGGAGCGGCGGATGAAGGACGTGGCGCAGGACTACGGCATCGAGCTGCAGCACGAGGTGTTTGACGGGTAGGCGACGCGTTGCCGGTCGAGTGCGGGTGTACTTGTACGTGAGAGCTCGTGCGATGCATACTGGGGAGGCTCTGGCAGGCGTTGTTGGCGTCTTATAGATGGGTAGATGCGAACGATGTACGAGTAGGCGGCGCGCATCGGCGCCGAGGGCGATATAGACCGGAGAGCAAAATACCACTCGGATTGAACTGTGAAGCCCGACTTGCGCACACCGCAGGGGGGGGGGCGGGTTTCACAAAACCCAAGCACCTTTGTATTACGGAGCACGAGGCCCATGTCGGCAGCCGTCTCGCAGCGCTGGGGGCACATGTAAAACCGCCCGTTGGCTCGTCGAGACGCAGGCAACCAAAGTCGCGATCGGCGGCCCGTCGTCCCACACAACCACAGCAATGTTGGACGAGGCCGAGGACAAGGGCTTGCGCGTATTCCCGGGCGCCACGCGGGTTTCACGTCGCCAGCCCACACGACCGATCCGCGAGGTGATTGGGCCGGGGGCCGGCGGCAAGGGCGGGTTTCCTGGCGGCACGTGCAATCTTACCGGCATCAGCGATTGAGTCTTGACTCTTGCTGGGGGCGCAGGGCAGAGGAGGACATGGCAGGGGGCGAGCAAATGCAGCAAATGCCAGGACGACGTCAGACGCGAGATGGGATGGATCCTGACGCATCATGGGTGGCCCTGGCTCTGGGGTGCCACGGCCCACGTCCCCGCCGTGGAGCCGTCCTGTCTGGCTGTCTCAACGTGCCCTCTGTCGCGGAAGATGAATCATGAAAGCAAGGAACGAGAGACACAGGCCGCGGTGAGACAAAGACGGCGAACAGCTCGTGGGGCTCGCACCGGCGCCCAAACATAGGGGTATCGTGGGACGGAGACTCGGGCTAGCGCTCGTATGTGCGGTAGGGCAGTTGACGGCGGCGCATAATAAGGCCAGGACGGGCGATTCATGCGCGCATTTTGCCGTCGAAAGGCTAGTACGAGTACTCGTAGGTATGCGAGGCACGGCGGAGATTCCGGCTGCACAGGTGCTTCGATGCACAGCGCGAGGGCAGGGCCTCAGGCCGAACAGCAAGCCGACACCAGACGAACCGACGTCTCGACGCGCTTCTAGAACAAGCCAAGCGCGAGCACTGCGGAATCGGGGACTTGGGGGCTGGAGACGGCCAGGAACAGGCGGCCCGCTGTGCACCTCGCTGCTCACCAGCTGCAAGGCTGGCCTCCAGGTTCCCGCCTGTCTGTCCGCTGCCGGGGTGACACGTCCCACCAGTGCGCGGCCCGTAGGTGTTGCCTCCTTGTGCTCTCTGCCCTCGATCAATCACCTCGCCTCACCTCACTTCACCTTCCTCGAGGCCCTCCAGTCTCTCGACCAGGACGGAAACCGCCGTTGTCTGCCGTTCGCGCGCGCCCGGCAGATCATATACGAGCAGCCCGGCCGACGCACGGCTTGGCCTCTCGCCGACGGCCGCCTCGCTGTCCGAACTCGCCTCGCACGTGCGCGCGCGTCTCATTTCGTCGCCTCGCTTTCTTCGCATCCTCCTGCGCGTACTTGCATCCCGCGGCGCCCTTTCTGCTGCCTCGAATAGACGAGACGCCGCTGCGGCTGGCGCATGCCTCAAGGTCAGTCCACGTTCGGCTTGTCCACTCTTCCCTTCCATGCAGCAGCCGGCGCCGGCCACTCAGGCGCCGGCCCTAGAGAGTCGCATTCCGCCTACCGACTGCATGCTGCCGCCCCCCCTCCCCCCCCTTTTCTTTTCTCCATTTGGTCTGGTTGAGCCTTGGGGGCGCCTCCGGCTCTGCAGTCTCGCGCGCACATCGGAGCCCCCTTTGTTTTAGCGCGCCGCCGCTGGGACGATGCACGTTGCCCTGCTGGACCGCTGCAGCACCGACGAGGCGGACCTTGCGGACGCTGCGTTGCTAGTCGCCCCCACCGGGCAAATGGGCTTCTGCGGCGTCTTCGCTGGCGTGCAGCTGTTGAAGAAGCTCCAAGCAGGGAGCGCCGTTGATGGCTGCCTCGGAGCCGCCGGTGGAGCCTGCGGACTGCGCATGAAATAGACGTCGAGCTCCGGCTCCAGGGAGTCAGGGACTGACAATTGCAGCTAGACTGCCGCCCGTGCCACCGAATCCAATCGGTCTCGTCGCTCCACACCTCATCCACAGCCACTGGACCGCCGTCCCATCCCCCCCGCGCCTCCATCGCCTGCTGGAGACTGCGCTGTGCGTGCTGGTGCTGTGTGCGCTGTGTGCGCTGTCCCCCCTTTTACGTCGTTGGATCGCCATCTGCGCGACGGCTCGCGGGCACAGCCAGAGTCTCGCCCACACCCTCATCTTTCCCTTCTCGTCCGATCTCAGCTTCCTCCCGTGTGGTGGTGCCGCCGCCCGTTTCCATCTTCCCGTCTTCCACGCCATTGCTATTAGCTGTCGCGCATACTCGCTGCCCCCGGTACCCTCCACCACCAAGCAGTGACGTCTGGCTACCCGAGTCTCATGAGCAGAGGCGCAGTGTGCATTACTCATTACTCATTACTCGCACTCGACAGCAAGCCGGGCCACCGCATGCATACGAGCCGGGCCTGCAACAACGACTGATACGAGGCTCCCCCGTGTCTTGTCCGGCAGTGGCGCAATCGTACATGTACATCTGGCCGCTGCGCGACCACACCGATTCCCACAGATCGCTCCTCCTGCATCTCCCGCAATCGAGCTGCTGTGATGACCAGCCCGCGGCCTCGCCGCTCCAGTTTCGGCATGTTGCTTCGTCGCAGCAAGAGCGGTGACTTCGGCAAGGGGGGGAAGAAGGCTCAGGCTCTTAGAGAGGCCGAGCAAGAGCGCCAGCGCCAAGCTGCCGCCTCACGCATTCCCCCCAAGCTGCCCGAGTTTCACAACAATACCGAACAGCTGTCCAAGTCGTTTGGCCCCGACCTGCAATCCGACTCGGCGTACAGTCTCTCCTCGGGCCCTGTTGCACTCTCCAGTCGCGGTTCCGCAGAAGCACCGCGCAGATACGTCGCCGCCAACCACCCCCCCGTACCGCCGATTCCCTTCGACCCGTATGCGAGGACCGAGAGCATGACGCACCGCGGCCGCTACAGCTATGCCAGCAGCGCCATCAGCACCATCAACAGCCCTAGAAGGGTTCGTAGAAGAAAGGATCCGACGCCCTTCAAGTGAGTCCGCGCCCTCTGCTTCCCCGAGCTGACCTGCCTCCCTGTCGCGCGACGCTGACGCTCCTTGTCCCCAGCATCCTCATTGTAGGAACCCGCGGCGCGGGCAAGACGTCCTTTCTTGAGTTCCTGAAGACGGCGCTGGCCCTGCCCTCGCACAAGCGTCCTACCAGGAAGCCCGATGACGATGACTTCAAGATCCCGCCGCCTGCTAGTGGCAACTTCGTCCCTCACTTCATCGAGACGGAGATCGACGGCGAGCGCGTTGGTCTGACTCTCTGGGACTCCGAGGGCCTCGAAAAGAACGTGGTCGACCTGCAGCTTAGAGATATGTCGACCTTTGTCGAGAGCAAATTCGACGAGACCTTTGCCGAAGAGATGAAAGTCGTGCGTTCGCCTGGAGTCCAGGACACCCACATCCACGCCGTCTTCATGATTCTGGACCCTGCGCGCCTCGATCGCAACATCGCCGCCGCCCGAAGCCTGTCTACCAACGGCCACCATAACGGAAGCAGAGGCACTCCTGGCTCACGAGCGATTGGCGGACTTGACCAGGACCTGGACCTCCAGGTCCTGCGCACTCTCCACGGCAAGACCACCGTCATCCCCGTCATTGCCAAGGCCGACACCGTCACGACGAAGCACATGAGCGTGCTCAAGAAGGCCGTCTGGGACAGCATTAAGAAGGCGAATCTGGACCCGCTCGAGGCTCTTGGTCTGGACGACGACAGCGATAACTTGTCCGGCCGAATCGACGAAGAAGATGAGGATGAGTTGTACAACGAGCAGGCGGTCGAGGACGACGTTAAGCCGGTCACTTCTCCGTCGGCATCCCCTAACTCGAAGCGGCTCTCGACCCAGTCCATCCGCAGACACAAGGCTCAGGAGGAAGCCAAAGAGGACGAGACGCCCTTCCTCCCGCTGTCCATCATCAGCCCTGACTTGTACGAGCCGGGAGTCTTGGGCCGGCAGTTCCCGTGGGGCTTCGCCGACCCGTACAACGATCAGCACTGTGACTTCCAACGCCTCAAGGAAGCCGTCTTCAGCGAGTGGCGTGCTGAGTTGCGCGAGACAAGCCGCGACCAGTGGTATGAGGGCTGGCGAACGTACAAACTGAAGCAGAGGAATGAGCCGTACCGCCCTCGGTAGGTGACGTGCGAAAAATGGGGGTGAAACATGCACAGAAGGCACCGCGTTTCTTTCGGCCTGACGTGCCAGCGGCTTGGTGGACGACAAAAATTGCAACCTCTGCGCATCGACATTGCGCCGGGGACAATTTTTTTTTTCCTAATTTACGTTTCTTGTGGACAGTAACCCTTTCCTTTTTTTTTATACGGCTTGTGGCATACCCATCTTGTCTCTTTATCCGAAACCCCAACTTGGCTCTGGGAGGGACGTGTTTTGAATCGCTGCTCGCGCCGGTCTCTTTTGAATAGAGCACCGCTGAGCGGAGTCTGGGACTCGAATACCTCCTGGATGCATTCGCCAACCGTAGACGCGTTGGTTTCAGCGTCTCTGCTTGCGCCTCTCTTGTTTACCAAGACATCGCCGGTCGAGGAGGTCTGGTCTGGTCTGTATCTTGGCAGCCAGCTCGCCCCACGAGGACGACGCCCCTTTTCCCTTGCGATTTTCTTTTCCTCTTCTCTAACCCTCTGCGTCTCAAGCCTGGCTCTTGGACCTCTGGACCCCCAAACATCACGAAGAATTTGTGATGCATAAACTCTGGTCTGGACCACAACGGGGCGGTTTTCTTTTTTACGAGGGCGGTCGAGGCTGCCTGCGGCGAGCGGCCGCGGCGATGGACGGCATGCCTGTTCTGTCGTTGCTGCTTCCTGCGAGGACGGAGGGGGCGTGCGCTGGATGCGAGTATTGTGGAATCAGGGGTCAGCCTGTAGAGTAGTTTATTGTGGGAGTCTTTGCTCTCCGAATTCGATTAGAGTGCTTCTTTAATGTCTGATCCGCACTGACTGGTTCGTGGCTCTCGCGACGTGATGATTGAATGGCCGAGCTGGTGCATACATGACGGGGGCAGAGATGGGGCGCGGCATCGAGGTGAGAACAGGGTCTTTGACTAGCCCACCTTCATGACAACATTTCGGATCGAGCACCCGGCTTGCGCAAGTAGAAGATCGATAAAATAATGACTAAAAATGTAGGAATACAGGTGTGCCTCCGCCTCTTGCCATTCACTATGCCGCGTGCGTTGTGAGTACCCACTTGCTACCGTAGAATCGAAAGGTCCAACGAGCAGGCCAGAGTAAGCTGCCCGTGGCTGCCAGCCGCATCATGCGTCCGCCTCGGTATTGATCGGATGCCCGCGGACGTCAATGTCAGACTCCCTGCGCATATGGTTCTTGCCCTTGCTCCTGACCTTGATGATCTCCTTGGGGCTCAGGGCGACGAGGTCGAAGCCAGGCGGCAGGACGATGTCGGACAGCAGGAAGTCGACCTTGAGGTTGCGCGCCTTGTCGCGATACGCCTGCTGGTTGCGGGGGTGCTCGAACCCGTCGTTGTACTTCCTCTCGATGATGGCCCACGACGCGTTGGTCTCGCCGACGAGCTCGACGAGGAGCGCGACGTCGGCGAGCGACCAGGACACCCGCGCCTGGGGGCCCCCGCGGTATCCGCGCTGTTGGATGCGGGCGTCTGCGGAGGCGGAGGCGGCTCTGCGCCGGACGGCGTCGAGGTCGACCTGGGACGATAGGCGCGGGCCGGGGGCGGAGGAGCGCGGGCCGGCGCGGGCCGTAGATGGGTTCACGAGCGTCTGCTGCGAGGGAGACGGCTGCGGCTCTGCAGCAGAGGGCCGGGCGCGCTTGGTGGTAGGAAGAGCGGACCGAATGGCAGCCCTCGTGGTGTGGTCGACTGGCCGATCATCCGTCTCAAACCAAACGTCGTCCTCATCGTCGTCCTCATCGTCATCGATTGTCGCACCATGCGCTCGCTTCGCGCCCGACATCGCGGGGCTTACCGCACGACCGGATGTAGGCGTTTGTGCCTGGAGCATTTGCCTGTCCGAGGAGAACGGGGCCGCCGGTGCACGCAGGGGAAGCACTTTCGGGTTTCGTGCTGCGTGCTGCTGGTTCGACGGCGGGACGTCGTTGCGGCTCCCGACGGCCCTGTAAAGCTGCCTGATGGACTGGGTGTTCTCGAACAGACTGTTGATGTTAGCCGGGGCCAGGACCATGAGGGTGGGACAGCGCCGAGAGGAGCAGGGCTGAGCGATGCCGACGCACTTACCTCTTGTCTGTGTTGCCAGCGCGTACGATGGGCTGAGACTCGAGGCTGGAGGCGGACATGGGCCCCTCAAAGTCTTCGTCGGCATCATGACGGGCCAGTTCCTGCAGTTTGGGGTATTCATCCCGGATCCATTCTTCGAGCTCTTCGAGAAGCTCATCGAGGGGAAACATTTCCCGCAGAGGGACCACGCCGTTTTTCGTCCTCCCGCCCGTGTAGAGCGCGTGGGCGGTGGTAGAGCACAGCTCGCTGTCGTCTTCCTCTTGCGGATCTCCCAGACTGCGGAACGGGCCATTTGCGATTATCCCGGCAATGTTCGTGTTGTCGGTCGGCGTGCAAAAGACGGACGCAATGATCTGAGAAAGGCTCACCTTGCTGCTCGACATGGCCAACAGTTCGATGGCGTAGCATGCGCGCACATTCACGGCCATTTTGGCGGGTAGCCGGCCCCGGCTCGGAGGTGTAAAGAGAGTCGGGATGGCCGAGTCCAGTGCCTCGAGAAGTTCGAGCATGCCAACACCGCCTTCGGCTCGAGTGTCTTGGATGTAGCTGAGGGCAGAGACCAGGTTCGCCCTGGCAAAGATATTGGCGGCCGACAGTTCCGTCTCGGGGGGGAGTTCCAAGTCTTCCAGCAAAGCCCCGTCGACAAAAGTCGATGGGTTACCCGGCTGTAGGTAATTCTTTTGGTGATGAGCAAAGGCCCTCTTCTTGACGTTGAGGATTGCGCGAAACTTCTTGTCGCCATAGTCTCCGTTCGACAGGCGGGTCATCAACTCATCCGCCGCCCGTTCAAGATCCGGGAGGCCCGCGACCATGTTTTGTCGCATGTCGTCCTCCCCCGCCTCGCTACCATCGCCATCTTGGGCAGAAAGGAGCGAGAATTGCGACCGTGACCGTTCCTCCTCGTCCTCATATTCGCTTTCATGCCCTGCCCTGGTTGGGATGCTTATTTCACTGCCTTCCTTGCTAACCTTTGCGCCCCGGCGGGCAACGGCATATCTCAAGAGTGACCCGCGTTTCGAACTGTTCGAGCCTGCATCTTCAGGAGAATCTCGCGAAGCAGAAGGGGCGTTGGAAGCAGATCCGGAGTTCTGGCCCGTCGTTTGATGCGATGGACTCACATGAGACTCGGCCGGACGCTGGCGAGCTCCACGTTGACGCGTGTCCATGGTGGCATGCGATGGCGAGCGTGCAGGCTTTGATGGCAGCGGACATGTGCTGATGAAATTTTCAGAAAAACAAAGTGGCGAGGCAAGGCGCAGGGAATGGAAAACAGAGTTTTATGTTGGTTGTCTTGTCATGAGCCTTCACGTACTTCTGCAGCTATATTATTATAACCCTAACCCTAACCCGATACCTGGAATCTCCTCTGATTGGTTAATTCGGGCTCGTCGTTCCAGTTCCACTTGCATCTATTGAAGGAGCCAGCGTTCCACTTGTAGCTATTGAAGGAGCCAGAGGACTGCGGCGAATCAACGCGTAAAGATCGGGGTCCCACCGGAACGGGTCCTAAGTTGCTGCCAGATGAATTTTGTCACCTGCTGCCTACTTAATGGAAAGAGCCATCAGCAACGCTTCGTTGACATGTGAATGTCCATACATACATGCAAACCAGCCGGGACCATGAGGAAACCGCAAACGGGAGGTAGTACTACTTGTAGATGTCCTGCATACGGGTACGTTCTTCGTTTTTTAATGATATTGATTTGGGAATACTTGGGTATGGAATGGCTGTGGAAAAGATGCTGCCCACGCATCTGCCCTTCCTGTTCATCTACCTTTCTTCGCACTGGCGACGGCCGCCTTATCGGGGCCAAAGAACCCCAGGAAATATGCAGAGCGCATCGAAAACAAAAAGACCTGTTGCATCTGTGAGCAAGGGCATGGGCAAGATAAACTGCGTCATGTGGACCACCAACCGTCATGGCAATATTGCCCCACGCCATTGCGTTCCATTCAGACGGGTTCATCATGCGATCTCGTCCGAAGCCGTAGCAGCTGAAAGCAACATGGCCAATGTCGCCGATCCAGAGCGCGACGAGGTAGTTGCGCACGACCTTGACCTCGGAGGTGGTGAGCAGCACAGCCAGGCCGACGAGGCCCATGAGCAGATACATGTTCCCCAGCTGCCAGGCCACGACGACGGCGTTCTCGGTGACGGGCTGTGGGACCTTTTGAGGGACCTGCTCCGCGACGAACCATGCGGGATCGCTGACGGCGCCGAGAAAGCCCACGACGCTGTTCCGTTGAATTAGCTATCGCAAACGCGCAGGTCGGCAGCTCTCGGCGGCTCACAGCGATATGGGCTCGACAACGGTGAATGTCACCCGAGGGACGGTCGGAAGCGAGGATGCCATGACGCGGAAACTGCCAACTGGTCGTTGCGTCGAGTGGCACGACAGGATTCGAAAGGGGGGGGTTCTAGGCTCGGCCGGTGAGGCCCTAAAGGGGGGAGCAGGACCGAAGCTACCTTACTCGTATGCTCGGTGCTATTGCAGGCGCGTCTCCGAGTCTCTTCAGCCGTTGCATGTGCCTGGCGTGTGCTTTAATCTTAGGCGCACGCTGCAGGGCGGAGGAGGCGATACAGTCCGTGCCGCCGTGATACCATCAAACCGTACCCCTCCTCTCCCGCGGCTCGCCGTCTCGTGCCCATCCTATGCAATCCAATCGCCCATTCCTAGCGCCTGTCGGGGAGGCGGCCACTGCCGGATGAAGCCGAATGCAGCGCTGATCTGTCAAGATGTTAGCGCTGTCTCGGCGCCGCCCCGCCAGCCACTAACAACTCCCTTAACCCACGCATGTGACTATCCGATTGCACGTGAAATCTGCTGCTGGCGTCTACCAGCCACGGTACGTACCTGCTCGTGAGACGACCGGCAGTCGCCTCTTCATGCGCCCGCGTCCATCACGGCTCCAAGGCAAATCATAAAGTCCGCCCAAAAGCCCGAGGATATTATGTCGAGACTTCTTATCATCTACTGCGCCTTTGCCTACCCCCCTCCTCCTCCCTTTACCTCCTTCTCCTCTCCTTGTTCGTTCCCTCAGTGACCCGCACCCAATGCGCCAGCCCGACCTCGTCGCGCAAGATGGCTACCATCGAGCCACGCCTAATCCACCTGCTGAACGAGTCGACGACGCCTCAAATCCAGCACGCTGATCTCCCGCCGCTGTATGCGCTGCCGCTGCCGACCACCTGCGACCGGCCGTTGCCTCCCCTCGAGCCGGACGCGGGCCACCGCGCCGATCGATACGGAGCGGACGCAGTGGCCTTTGGCGCAACCGGCCTGCCGCCCTCGCTCCCGGGCGACGAGGCTCCTACCCCTTACCGGAAGGACGACGGACGATGGGATGGGAGACACTCTGGCGGCTCGTCCGCGTACCCGCTGCGACTGCTCCTGGGCGACTCGGACGCCCCCGAGCCGTCCTCCCACTCCCATGCCAAGATCCTGAACGAGCCCACGGACGCATTCGACGATGCCTGTAACAAGAAGCGGGCCCGGAACCTCAACGTCAAGGACGACTTTGTCCAGCTGCCTCAGCCCATGAAGAAGCAAAAGGCCTCCCAGCAAGCGCTGGCCATGCCGCCCATCATCAACGGCCTTCACGAGCCGCCGCCGCATGCCGCGCTGTTCCCCCCAATAGCGTCGAACTCTTTCAGCGAAAATGACGCCAGCCAGATGAAGCTGCTACACGAATTCAACCGCGGCGCCGAGGACAGGGCCAACGCGGCGCCGTCCCCCGACGGGGACAAGAACTCAAACAAAGGCAGGAAGCGTGCCGCCAAACCCCGACGGAAGTGGTCGGAAGAAGAGACGAAACATCTCCTCTTGGGCGTCAATAGGCACGGCGTTGGGAAATGGACAACCATTCTCGAGGACCCCGACTTCACCTTCAATGAGCGCACCGCCGGGGACCTGAAGGACAGGTTCAGAACATGCTGTCCGGTGGAGCTCCGCGGGCCCAGCAAGAACGCCCAGCCCGATTCGCCACCTTCGCACCCTCGAGAGCCGAAACAGAAAGCCAAGAAGGGCATCCATTCCGAGAATATCCTCATTGAGGAAGACTCTCCGTCGCCACAGGACTCGGCTTCGTGCCATCCGCAGGATTCTGATGCGGCGCCAAAGCAGAAGAAGAGCCGTGCACATCGCAAGAAGATGGAGGATCTCGCCGAGCTCGGCATCCATGGCCCATTCAAGAAGTCCCTCAGGCGCGAGAGACGTCCTTTCACAGATCAGGATGATCATGAAATCCTAGAAGGCCTTGAAATCTACGGTCCCGCCTGGACCAAGATCCAGCGAGATCCGCGCTTTCATTTATCGAGCAGACAGCCCACCGACCTGAGAGACCGAGTGCGCAACAAGTACCCGGGCGTTTATCAGCGCATCGAGAAGGGCACGTTTCAAGCCAAAGACGAGAGTCGAGGCAACGATATCCTGGAGCCCTCGATCGACTGTCGATTGATGACTCGCTTAAGCGATCAAAAGCTACAGCGGGCAACGCTCGCATCAACCACAGCAACTCCAAGGAGGAGCTACACGCGTGGCCATTCCAAATGATAGACTCCTCGAGCTATATTCACCCGCCGCAAGCCTTTGAGTTTGGCGAAGTGAATGCGCCTCACTTCATGGGTGGGGAGATGGATATCTCGAGACTGTTACTCAACGACTCGAGACTCTCTCAGATGCCTACGCGACACGGCATTGACGGAATCTCGCGTTCATCATCCCCCTCAGGATATGCTCCTGAGCACCGACGGGGACGTAACGGGGGTCACTCAGTGAAGTGCTGAGGATGGATTTCACCGATAAATTTAGAGCGCTCGTTGGCGCCTTGAATGAAGATTTGCTTTGGGCCCGGAGTTGGCAGGGTTGGGCTGGCGCAGGGACGGGATGGTCAACACAGGGACGTTTGGCCTTTGCCATGCCGCAGGATGTAGTTGCCGTTCTTCGGCAGCCGCTGGCTTTTGGAAGCGACATGTACCCGGGCTTGGAGCACGGAGCTCGTGTTTGCGAAGATGGGGGACAGCAGGAACTTGTTTGCGAGCATCGCTGCTCAACGTTGATACCACTCTGATGAATGATAATTGCACAAAGACCACTTACTCAACTACGTCCGCCACCTGCACATGCTTGAATGCACCCGTGGATTGTACTTCGTACTATCAGAGCAACCATGACAGGGGTCGGCGTTCTCACATGCAAACCTAGGACGGACGCTGTGGAGAACAGACCCATCACCTGGTAGTCCGTACGGAGTAAAGGGAGTACAGTACCGGATCGCCAAGAAGATCGCATGTGAAAGGGCCTTGGCAGGGACGGGACCAGGATGCCAGTCACGTGCTACATCACCTGACAGCCCCCTGAAATTCGACCCACCGTGGTTGTGTAGGGCATGAGACCTCCCCGCTGTTGGCGCTAAACGAAGTGGAAAAAAGTTGTGGCCTAGCATTTTGCAACCCTCGCTCCACGTCTCGCAGGCCTCATTCTTCGACTTTTCCTCATCACCTCCAACACCACAGCCAACCGTCAACATGGCCCGAGGAATGTGAGTACAGCAACTCCAAGGCTTCTAGAGCGCCTTGAATTGGCGAACTGCGCTCGGAAGATCCTGCAACCTCCCAATCGGCCGACGCCCGACGGCCTGAGGAACACCGTCGCTAACTTTTCTCGCAGCAAGAAGCACCAGAAGCGCCTCAGCGCGCCGTCGCACTGGCTGCTCGACAAGCTGTCCGGTGTCTACGCCCCCAAGCCGTCGGCCGGTCCTCACAAGCTCCGCGACTGCATGCCTCTGATCGTCTTCATCCGAAACCGCCTCAAGTATGCGCTCAACTACCGCGAGACCAAGGCCATCCTCATGCAGCGCCTGATCAAGGTCGATGGCAAGGTCCGCACCGACATGACCTACCCCACCGGCTTCATGGACGTCATCACCATCGAGAAGACTGGCGAGAACTTCCGCCTCGTCTACGATACCAAGGGCCGCTTCACCGTCCACCGAATCCAGGCCGAGGAGGCCGAGTACAAGCTGGGCAAGGTCAAGCGTGTTCAGCTTGGTCGTGGTGGAATCCCATTCTTGGTCACGCACGATGCGAGAACGTGAGTTCTGTCAGACATCATTCAGCCGTTGGATCAAGCTTTGGTAGATTCGCAGTCACCCGACGACGTGTCGATGGAGCTTTATTTGACGGCTGTATGTCCTGCCCCATTTACCCAAATGCTAACCCTGTGCCTGCAGCATCCGCTACCCTGACCCCAACATCAAGGTCAACGACACTGTCAAGATTGACCTGTCCACCGGCAAGATCACCGACTTCATCAAGTTCGACACTGGCGCCGTCGCCATGGTCACTGGTGGTCGTAACATGGGCCGTGTCGGTGTCATCACCCACCGTGAGCGCCACGACGGTGGCTTCAACATCGTCCACATCAAGGACGCCATTGACAACAGCTTCGCCACCCGTGAGAGCAACGTTTTCGTCATTGGCCAGGAGAAGCCCTGGGTCTCCCTGCCCAAGGGCAAGGGTGTCAAGCTCACCATTGCTGAGGAGCGTGACCGCCGCCGCAATGTTGCTACGGGCCACTAAGTGCGGCGACACGAGGAAAAGGCATGTGGACTGGAGTCTCGGATTTGACGTTTTCTTACTCGGGGCCTTGACTACCCTGGAGATAGCCAGCCATTGAGGCTAATGATCAAAGATAAAAATTTGAAACAAGCGAGACCTCTCGATGCCGACCAATATGTTTTCTTGTAGAGGCGCATGACGGCCACGATACTACGTTGATGAGCACGGTGTACACCGTCTGCTGGACTGTGAACTGCTTGAACCTGGTAGCCAACGACTACCTCTGGTCTTGGTGATGCCTCATTTGTATGATTTCCTTCCAAAGCGAGGCAGAAGAACAGCGTACGCAGCTCCACCGTGAAGTGTCGTCTACACTGAGATGACACAGCGAGCGTGATAAACATGTGTGTAGGATGCGCCTACAGCAGCATTGACTCAAAAGATTCTGGTCTTGGTCTGGCTGGTCCAGCCAGCAGGTCATGGCTTACTTGGGACAAACACCTTTGTCTCCAGGTGTGTTTAGGTGCTTGCATCTGCCGACATGGCGAAACATGGTGGTATGCAGAAGTCGCGTTTTTGCAAAAGACTCTCCCATTTGGACTGGACACTACTTGGATTCAAGCCGATGATATGCTGGCTCTGAGTTCCCCTAAGGATCTCGCCTAGGCTTATCGAGACGGCGACGGCTGCGCGGCGTCCGTGTCAAGCTCATATGCCCTAGCCTTGAGCCAGCTAGAGTGGCTGGATTCGCATCGAGGCTTAGTTGGCGTCTCGGACGTTGCTCCAGTGCTTGGGAAGTAAGCCTTGTCGGCGCCCTTTCCGTCTCTCTTGATGCCCCAGACGGCCGGGTTGAAGATGCCGTCGGTGTCAACCTCTCCTAGGTAGCCAATCAGCATTTGCAATTACATCTGGGAAATGGAGGGTCCCGTAAGATCAGGGTCGGTGGGATGGGCTGCGCGTTCCGGGCAACGTACCGGCTCCGAGGCGGGAGCGGCCGCGGCAGAGCCAGCGAGAGCCGCCAAGGCGCGGACAGAAACCTTCATGGAACGAGCTTGGTAGTGAGAACGAGACTTGAGGTAGAGTGTTTGTAGCCGGTTGTTCAAGCACCTGAGGAATGTAGAGCCGTGGATGGCCCTCTTGATACAAAGATGAGCCTTGTCTTCCGCTACAGAAGACAGCAGCCCAAATGTGTCCTCAAGGCAATGATAATACGTGATTGATATCAGACTTGCAAAGTCGAGGCGAATGTACAGCTTGCGAGGCACTAGATATTCACACTGTAAGCACAACCAACGTTGACTGCAGCCTGCTACTTCAATTCAGTTTGGGTTACTGAATAGATAGGCATGTCACTGCGTCCAACCGATCAGGTGGACTTTTCCCAGACTCGCGAGGGACTGTGAGCGCCGCTGCTGGGCAACACTTGGCCACGGATCTGCTCGGGATGGGTATCTGGAGTGCATATGCTGGTGGCGGGCTCGAGCTCCTTCAAAAGGGCACAGCAGTAGCCAATTTATCCTGCAGGCGTCCGTGACATACCTTCCGATGAAGAAGTTCCCGAGCATGTTGACGGCAGTATCGGGTTGGCACCGGCACAGGCTTCTGAATCGGACAGGTCATGCACGGCGATACGGTAGGGTGGTATTTACACCTCTTTCGTGCTCTGCACTGCCTATCGAGTGGATTGGGGTCAACTCGCGCAGAACCGCAAGCGCTGCTCGTCTCCAAAGTCCAGGGACAGCCCTCCTGCAGCCAAGTTGGCCACCGACGTCCCGGCCGATTCCACCGGAGCTCTGCCAGCGGGCATCTCCTCCCGCGGCGAAGCCAGCGCGGATCGACGACGCCCGGCAGCTACCCTTTACAGTAGTGGTCGCAGTCGATGTCTTGCCTGGGTGGCTCTAGCCCGATGCCATGTGCTGGAGGACGTATAGCCGGAATCGAGCGCGAGGGTTTGCTCTAGGGTATCAAGTACTGCATGGACAGTAGGCGGCGTCAACCCGCGCTGACCAACAGATCCTTTGACGACGACGCCGTTTCTGCGCAGTTGTGTCTTGTACCTGCTAACTGCCAAGTTGCCTTGATACTGCCGAATGAGCATGAGATGTGGCGCAGTGCACAGCGTCAGGGCATCGAGGCCACAGCCAGCTTCCTCTGCTCGCGCGGGAAATATGGCTGGTCAGCGAAGCAAGTACACAGCGCCCGGGGTACGATCACGCAAGGACGCCATCAGATGTATATGTAGCCGCCCCGAGCGAAGCTCATCCGCACCCGGGCTGTTCGCCGTTGACGTCCGGCAGCCGGCGAGTGACGAGCCTGCACCGGCCGATGCTGCAGCCCTCGGCCGAGAACCCGGCCAGCACCCAGCTCGCCTGGCCTCGGCCTCCGCCAGCACCGCCCTCGCCCTTCGTACCTCCGACCGCCGCTCGCAGCGCTCTCCGCCGACCACGTCATGCCCCCCCGCCGCAGCGCCCGGCCCCCCGCGGTCCCGGGTCGGCCCAGGACCCACCGCGCCCCTCGGTCACAGCCGTACCAGCCATCGGCGCTCCGAGCCCAGCCCGGCGGTGCGCCAACGCGCGCGCAGGGCAGCGCCCCCAAGTCCCTGCCGTGAATGCCGCCGCCAGCCCATCAGGGTGCCCCGGCGCCGGGCAGGCCCTCCATCGTACGACTCGCCCAGGCGCGCCTCCCGGCTGGGTCCGTGTCCGTGGCCCAACAGACGAGGAACGGGCGCTGGGCGACGACCCCGCCGGCCGCCGCGAGGGACGGTCCTGGTCCATGATGCGCCGACCCCGCCGCCGATTATTAAGGGCGAGCCATTGCGTCTTATTCCAAATACCCCGTGTTATATAAGTCCCGTTGCCGTGCTCTCCCTCTCGCCCCCGTCTCCTCCGACACCGCCCACAAACACCGCATATCCCTCTCCCACGCATCGCCGCCGCCTCGTCCACCATGCCTCAGCTCAAGGTCGGAGACTCGTTCCCCGCGGACGTCGCCTTCACGTACATCCCCCCCTCCCCCGAGGGCGACATCAAGGTCTGCGGCATCCCCCAGCGGTTTGACGCCAGCAAAGGTCGGTTCCCTGTCCGTCCCCCGTAGTCGTCGAGGACGCCGGCTCACCGCCCCCCGTCCAGAGTTCGCCAACAAGAAGATCGTCATCGTCTCCGTCCCCGGCGCCTTCACGCCCACCTGCCAGTCCACCCACCTGCCCTCGTACCTGGACAACAAGGACGCCCTCCGCGCCAAGGACGTCGACCAGGTCGTCGTCATCGCCTACAACGATGCCTTTGTCATGTCCGCCTGGGGCAAGGCCAACGGCGTCACCGACGACTTTGTGGTGCGCAATTCCCCTCCCCCCTCCCTCTGCGACGCAGTCTCCGACAGCAGCTGATGGTTTCAGATCTTCGCCTCCGACGCCGACGCCAAGTTCAGCAAGAGAATCGGCTGGACCATCGGCGAGCGCACCTCGCGCTACGCCGTCGCCGTCGACCACGGCAAGGTCATCTACGCCAGCCAGGACGACGACACAAAGTCCATCTCCCAGTCCGGCGCTGAGGCTGTTCTTGCCAAGCTGTAGATGCCCGTACATAGAGCACACCAAGATAGACTAGACGTGAGAACATAATACCATCTCATCCAACTCCCGTTCCAATTCCCCATTCAGTCTCCCGCATCTCCCAACGTGACCATCACTCCTCAATGTGGCCGTCACATCACACCCACGTCAGAAACACGTTGACCTCGAGTGTTGGGACCATTGCACCAGTATGTCATTTGCTCAACTACCAATGCACCCTATGGCATTCCATGCACCCGATATTGTAGAAGAACCGGCCGGAAAGACACAAGAACCACGGACTCCTCCACTCTTTCAGTTTCTCGCCCCATCCCCTTAACGGGTCCGCGCGGCCACCTTGACCTGCGCGCCCTTTGCTCCCTGCTTGCTGATGTTTCGCTGGGTCTGGCCCTTGGAGGCTAGCGTGGCGCTCTTCGCCTTGTCGGCCTTCTTGGCGGCGGCGGCGGCGGCCTTCTTGTCCTTGCTCTCCTTGATGGCTTCGGCGCGGGCGGCCGATCGGGCCTCGGGCCGCATGGAGCGGCGCTCCTTGATCACATCGAGGGAGGCACCGACGATGGCTCGCTGGGCCTTGACGGTTCGGCGGGTGCGCTTCTTGGCCACCTCCTGTAGGGCGGCATTAGTCCTGCTTGCTCTCAAGTGCCCGGGACCGGCTCCAGTCAATCTCCGGCGCCGTCGGGGCGGCCGGAGCTCGCGGCTCGGGAAGTCGGGGGAGTGTGATGGTTCGATCGTACCTCAGAGATACCCTTGCGGTGCTGTCGGCGGTAAAGGACGGTCCATGCGATGCGGCGGGGGTTCTTTCGTTGCAGGAACAGCGACTCCGACTTGCCGTTCTGGAATCGGAACACCTTGCTGTCGCCACGGACGTAGATTTTACCCTGTGCGACGGGATCCCGTTAGCAATCGTGCTTCCATTGTCTCTACCTCCGTCGTGATCGAAGAGTTGTCCCCCCTCCCATCACCCACGCCACCATGCAACCATCTTCAACTGTCTCTTCGACCGAACGCGGTGCCACAACGGGGAACAATAGGAAAGTCGTACCTTGCCGGGGTAAATTCTCTGGCCCGAGAAGGTATCGTCGTAGGTACGCATCTTGTCGCTTCCGGTGGGTGTATGGCGACAAGGCTGTTTGGTGTCGTGGACCGTGGATTTGGCGTTGGCAAAAGTTGGAGCGGCCGTGATACGTTCAATTTCTCGGAATTGGAGGTGTGTGGCACTGACTAAGCGGTCTAGGGCAGACGAGACGCTAACTCTACACGTGATGGGTCACATGCTCCACTCGGTCTCGCAAGTGGGTCTACAAGCTCAACGTCCAATCAAGTCATGGGTCGAATTCGAGGCTTGACCTCACTCATGGGCTTGAACATTGGTAGAATGAGCTTTCCGTGAATTTCGCAGCCTGGCGCAAATATCTTCATTTCCATGTTGCGACCTGGTAGCCTGAGTGAAGGAGATGAACCCTCTCGCGATTAAATGACATCCCGAGCGAATCTCATCGCCCGAGCCGTCATATCACAGTTCGACAGACTCCCGGCGAAGCGAAAGCCCGCCATCCGGGACAATGGACTTCATGAGTGGGTTCCCCTGAGCGGCATCGTTGCCGAGCAGGATGGGAAATTCACATGTCTGGCTCTGGCGTAAGTTCTTCTTCCCACTCCTGATAGTCTGTCTTCTAAGTGAGGGTCCAGAACTGGCATGAAGTGTCTCCCCGCGTCCAAACTCCAAGAGGCCAATGGCAATGGGTTACACGATTGGCATGCGGAAATCCTGGCCATAAGGACTTTCAATTGCTTCCTCTTGGATGAGTGCAGGAGCCTGAGTGAGGGCAGTGCTGGCGCTGGCATTCTTCAGCATCATGAGACGCTTGGGGGGTTACAGAGCGAGATGCAATACGCAACGCCCTTCCGAATCAGAGACGGCGTCAAGCTGCACATGTACTGCTCCGAAGCACCCTGTACGCATCGTCCAACCCCCAAAGCCAGCAAATAATACTAAAACCCGCAGGCGGAGACGCGAGCATGGAGCTCACAATGGCCGCCCAGGACGACGCCTCCCCCTGGCCAACGCCCACGCCATCACCAGCCCCCAACGGCGAGGGCGCCTCCCTCCCCGGCCGTGCCTACTTCTCGCACCTCGGCATCGTCCGTCGCAAGCCCGCCCGCGGCGACGCCCCGCCCACCCTCTCCAAGTCCTGCTCCGACAAGCTCGCCCTCAAGCAGTGCACCTCGCTGCTCTCCTCCCTGGCCTCGCTCTTCGTCGACCCCGCGCGCGCCTACATCGACACCCTCGTCCTGCCCGCGTCGCAGCACTCGGCCGCCGCGTGCGAGCGTGCCTTCTCCGGCAGCGGGCGCATGGGGACCCTGGCCGGCGCTGCGTGGCCCGGTGGCTATGCCTTCACAACGTTTGGCGTGGAGACTACGACCGAGGAGTTTGAGTTTTCGCGGAGGGCGGTGCAGGCTCGCTCGGAAATGATCTCGACGAGTAATCCCGCGGCGGCGTGGTCGCGCTCTGGCGGAGAAGAGTCCATCATGGGCGGCGTCATCCAGGGCAGGAAGCAGTTTGACCAGCGGGGAGCGAGCCGCATGTCAAGAAGGCAGATGTGGACGTCAGCAACAGAGATTGCACGCCAGCTTGGCGGCCACGACGGGTTAAAGCATCACTTGAGTGGGCAGACGTATCGAGAGATCAAAGACGGCCCGCTGCTGGCAGAGAGGAGAGTAGTCAATGCCGAGGTTCGTGAGACCGCCTTGGCCGGCTGGCTCCGAAACGAGGGAGACTCGGGCTGGGGGCTAGACGTTGCGGCTTGACGCGCATATTGGACATCTTTAGAGATTGGTATTTCTCCAGATGCGATCCACGTTTTGTACAAATCAATCAACTAAGACAGTTCGTCGGTGTCGCTTATTCCGCCACTCCAAACCCTGACCGTTGTACCTCTCCCACGGAGCATAGGCATTACCGTAGGAATCCCGCAAGGGGAACGTGTTCCCAGAACCCTGCCAACAGCGTTTCCACCGGTCGACACAGGCTTCCGCACCCCGCTCCTGCCGCCCTCGTGAATTGTGAGCAGGTCTTTACTCGACCTTGCTCTCGAAGTTCTCGCCCTCGACCAGGTCGGGGATCTCGTCGTCGTCCTCGCCCTTCTCGCCCTTCTGCATGTTCTGGTAGCTCTCGGCGAGCTTGCGGAGCGAAGCGAGCGAGTCCGGGCCGAGCTGGTTAAGAATGCCCGGAACAAGTTCGGTAAGCTCCTTGTCCTCGCCGTTGCCGTAGATGGCGAACGTGTTGGCGGGGACTGCGGCGTGGACTGTGCACAAGAAAAGCATGTCAGCACAAACAGCTCCTGGAGGTGGAGGTCGTGGTTCACGCACCCTTGGGAGCAGCAAAGTGGATGACGTTGCCATCCGACTTGAACATGTTGACCTCCTCAATGGCATGGATGGGCTGCGTGTTGAGCTTCTTCAGCGTCTGCTGGAGCTTCTTGTCGTCGGCGCCGGACCGGGCGGGTGCACGCTTGACCTTTCTCCGGGGAGTACCCTTTCCACTGCAGGAGGACACAAGATTAGCGATCGGTTCGGGGGTTTCTGAGGTCAGGCGAGTCCATTGCGTACCCTGCGCAAACGTTAGCAAAGAATCCAAGCCCGTAGGATGTCGTCTCTTGGCTCACCAATTCGGGCTCCCTGGCCAAGCTTCTTGAGACGCTCCTGGATGTCGGCCATGATGGGAAACGGCTGTGAGGATGGGGGGATTGAAAGACTACGCCTTCACGCGTCAGCAAGATCGGTGTCGGACGGCGCCAGAGGGACGGCGGGATGACGGCATATGATGCTCGCAGCCAGCGCTACATACCGGGAGATGAGGGGTTGCGTCGTCAAGAGGCTGATTTGTCGCCAACGACTCGGATTGGTGATGGATCAAAGCAGAGTTGGTTTTGTGCGTGCCAAGACTTTTCGCACCTGGAATATGTGTTTTGCCGAGAGGCTCCACTCTTATGCACCGAAGAGGCAACGTCCCAGTTGGGGTAACGCTCTGAGCTGTCAGCCACTGATGAGATAAGCACGCAGTGCGTGCCACCAAGTACGTCTACAGTATTACCTCTACTAACAGCAAGGTTCGTCACGCACCCTGTGTTGTACCTCGCAGTTGCTCAGCGCCAGCAATGAAACCGATGCCCACGCCAACCCCTGTTGATCTGACAGAATCGCCCTGCCGGCATGAGTCTTGAGAAATGCCAGATACCTCTGCCGTGCACGGATTACAGATGCCCGACGGCAAAACATCCAAAGCCGACGAAGTGCCAAAGTCAACATCTGGCTGAACACGGCCTGACCAGTCTGCAGTCACAACGAAGATGGATGATGAATGGGAATATGTGCGGTGGCATCTTTGCATTAACTACGTAGCATCGCACTAAATCCTTTGCTTTTCAATACTTAAAACTTGGGTGATAGAGCCATCCTGGTTCTCTACCAGCTCGACGGTCCAATAGGGTCCTGCCCCTCGACGAAAATCTTCGTAACTGCAGTTCCGTTGTAGTCCAACGTGTTGGTAGTGACGGTGGTGCCCCACCATTCAGGCATATTGGTTTCACTGAGACCGAGGCCGAGACCAGAGATGACGGTGCAAATAGCAGTTCCGATGTCGAGGGCACCAGACAGGGCATAGTTGTAGCGAGCTGCGGGTCAGGATTAGCTTTTGTCGACACCGAGGATAGGGGGTGAGGGATGAAAACTTACACCACCAGCCGAAGAAGCGTCGGCGAAGAAGGGCGTTGAAGATGAGACCAACAATGACCCACTGGAAGATGTAGTAGAGGGTGGCTGGAGGGATCATGCCAGCAGCGCCGAACATGGCGGGCGTGACGACATAACGTGCCCAAGAACGGGGGTAGCGCCGGGCAATAAAGTACTGGATCACAGGCAGAGAGAAGCCGATGAGCCAGAACCAGTTTGTCCAGGCGTAGATGCTGCCAGGGCCGAACACCTTAGCAGGACCAATGACACCCCAGATGACACTAGCGTTGTAGAAGGTCCGGGCGTTGGGGCAGGTCAGACCCTGGGATTGATGCGGAGTGCAGATGCCTTCAATATTTCCTCGAAGGAAGTTGTAAGTGGAAATCTGCACGAAGGAGAGCCAGATGACGGCAAAGGCTTGAGCGGCGAACATGCTGCGGGGAGGAACCTTCATGTAGTGGCCAACCTTCATGTCAGAAATGTAGGTGAGGCCGTTAAACGACAGCATGTAACCCCAGGACTTGAAGAGCATCATGGCAACGGGGCGGCCGGGCATCATGTATCCGATAATCATCTCAGTAATGACGTTTAGACCAGTCTGCTGGTTGGTGATTGCCTGGACCATACCGATGGGGATGAACAGGACAACACCAATCAGAATGCAGATGATATACGCCCACCAGGGAAGATGAGTCTTCCAGACCTGGCTAGCAATCATACCGAAGGCAAAGCTGACGGCGAAGATGCTAAGGAACCACCACTCGGGCGCCTCCTTGTACTTGCGCATGAGCTTCAGGTGAACGTCAGGCTCTTCGTATGTGGAATTCCGAGCGCGGTTCCAGACATCGGAACCATAGAAGAGGGCGACGTGGGTGACCGTGGAGATGAGCGTGGCGAAGGACAGGCCATACGAGAGCGAGAAGGTCGGACCCAACAGAATAGGCGAGTATTCCTTGTAAGCAGTCTCGTTGACCGTGAATTCGGGCGTGAGAATGCGGCTGGTGTTGTAGGGCTCCGCGTATCGGTCGAAGTTCTGGTTGGCACTCAGGGGCAGGTAGCGGTAGAACTCAGGGCCAGCCCAGGCCAAGCCAACGGCACCGATTGTGGTGAGGATAACACCAGCAGTGACGTTGAGAATGGCAAAGGCAGGAGTCTGGAGAGGAGAACCCAGGAAGGCGGTAACGGTGGACCAATCGAAGGAGATGGGGATGAGGCCGAGACCACTGTTTCCACCGAAGATTTGGTTGACGACAACGTTGGTCGGCGCAATCCACGTGGCGAACATGAACATGGACAGGAACGGCGCAATGACCAGAGGGAACCACTCCCAGCCAAAGGTGGCCAGGGCAACGATGAGGAAGAAGCTGTATCGGCCAATCTTCCAGCCGTTAGTCTGCGTGGGGTCTGAGGGCCTGTGGTCGTGCAGCGAGTACATGACGGTGCACGTAATGAGGGTCGCGGGCCACACCATGGATGACGGCCAGACGAGGAATCGCCGGGCAACACCAGCAACGCCGAAGCCCATGGCCTGGGTAGACAGCATGAGAAGGATCTGGAAGCCCCACTTGAACTGCTGCTTGTAGAAGATTTCCTGGGCCAGGAGAATATCGATGGAGTAGCTCACGGCTGAACCAGCAGCAGTCATCATGGTGATGATGGTGTGCTCCTTGACGTTAAAGGGCCCGGGGTTCAGCTCAATGAGCTGGCCAAACAACGTGAACGACTTCATGGGCATGACCTTGGCCCAACCGACACCCATGCTACACAGAAACCGGTCAACGCCTACTCCTGCCGAGCGGACGAACTTAGGCGGGGGGGATGAACTCACGGGTAGGCGATCAACTGCACGACCGTGGACGAGATAACGATGGGGGTTCGACGCAGGCCGAGGAGAACGTTGCAGGCGGCGACGATGGTGCAGAGGAAGAAACCAATGGTCCAGGCGCGAACGGTGTTGACTGGCACGTCGATGTCATGGGGTGGGACCTGAAGAGAGGCCAGTCAGTTCTGCATTCTACCAATGGGTGCTCATCTTCCGCTCGCCGATGCTTGTGAGCCGATCCGGACCGGGGAGCAGAGACTTACCGAAGAGCGAACTTCGGGGTAAGGCGAGTCCTCCTGGATGAGCGACTCGTCAATGGCAGCCTCCTTCTCGGCGTTGCCAGAGGCGAGGGCATCGTCGATGTTGTCGAGCTTGTCGATGTCCAGGAAGGGATCCCACTTGTGCTGCTTCCTGAAGCGCCGTAGCTCCCTCTCGGGGTTGTGGTCGGCAGAAACGGTGGGGAGAATCTCCGCGCCGGTCGTCTCAGCGCCTTCGGCTGACGTCTCGCGCGACCTGACGCCGAAGCGTTCCTTGAAGCCCATGATGCTGGGTCTCGTGCGTGCTCTACTCCACTGCTGAACGAAGGGTTCCTCACAGGAGGGAGGCAAGACGTCTGACAAGTGAAGAGGAAGAGAGGGCCCGTGGTGGTGAGAGGGAGGGACGAGCTGGAGTTTATATCCAACCCCGGGAACGGGCGAGGGGCGACTGGTACGGGGGTCTGCTCGAACCGAGGAGGTGTGTAGGTGGCTGCTGCATGCCAAGGCAAGACGCAACCTCACGAACCGTCAAATCAGCCGCCATCTGGATGGGTTGGTGATGGACGGACGCAGACAATGTCACTTTGGGTCTGGGCTTGGCTTGTGCGATGGCCATTGCGCCAGACGCTCGCGCTGTCGGACCCCGTTGGCGCGCCGTCAGAATGCGGAAGCAGCACAGAGACCAGAGACACGCCCCTGGGCCACCCCCCAACCCATATCATACCAGCCACCCCTGCCCGTGTCTCACGCGCGCTGGCAACGGACGGAGGCTTGAGAGCGCTGCTGGCCGTCCGTCTCCATGTGGCACCCGCAAAGACCCCCGAGTTGTGGACTTGTGATAGGGTGGGCGGTGCCGACCTGCCTAATGAAGCGGGCAGCCCGCTGGCCAGTGCGGAACTGCCGTCTTACCCGTATTGGCGATGCGACATGCGCGCGTGTGCGAGCTGTGGGATCGAGTAACAACGTATCCGTACGTTGATGTCGAATTGAGAAGAGATGCAGCAGGTGAATGGTGTTGGGGTGGATGGCCTGCACTTTCCACCCTGTGGTCCGTACTCGTGGAGTCGTGACAAGCGCTCAGTTGGCTCTTCCTCGTTGGGCACGGGGCGCTAGCGTGGCGCGCCACATTGCCCGCTCCCGTCTGGAGCACGCACTGGAGCACTCGAAAGTGTATCACCTGAACGCGGCAGCCACAGCCATCAAGCTGATCAATTGCCCACTATCTGGGAGGCAAAGCCCTCCAAGGCCCTGCGCGTCATGGCCAGGTGGCTGGCGGCCTGTAACAAACGCCACCAGCAAGTTGCAGCAACTCACCTCAGTCTCGAGTGCTGAGTTGCTCAAGATACCAGGTAAGCCGACTACGAGTACACCCGTAGTGGCGGTGGCGCTTCCCCCAGTCTCCGCGCGCATACTTAGCGCCTTCCTTATCTTGGAGGTTCTTTTGTAGTCACGTTCTTGCACCAACCGTCTCCAACAGCCCGGGCCCGAGGCAGGAGCTGTTCGGGATCTATTTGGGGCTTGCCTACGTGACTGCTCTTCGCGGGAAGGCTCGCTGGGTGAACGAGATGATAGTTCGCTGGGAGGCGGAGGCACTAAATCAGGATGCAGCCCTTCGGCCCTATCGCGAGCGATTTGCCTTGCAATCGCCACAGGAATATCGTCGAGCCGCACTCCCACAACTCCATCTCGCGACATCGATGCATCATTGTATGGATGCAGCAGCTTCTACAGCGCTGTGGGGCTTCTGCCTTATCAAGCCATGACCTGCCCGGCGACGTCGCACGCGGCGAGCACGCCGGTCGACCCTCGGGCCAGCAGTGGATTCAAGTGAGACAGTGAGACAGACACTGAACTGACATCACTGGAAGCAGTGAGGGAGGTGGTGGGAGCAGGGGAGGGGGGAGCAGGGGAGGTCCCTCCGTCATCCTCGGGAGAAGCGCCACGCCCCGATTGCCCTGGCCCAGACCCCTGATGCCATTCCCCGCGACCACCCCGGGATCGCCTGGCCCATTGTGGCGGACGCCTCTTCCGCCCACGGGCAGGGCGGCAGTTTCGCCTCCTGGACTCCGAATGCTGCTAGCCCGCAACCGGCAGGAAAAGGGGTCGAGGGCTTCCCTGGCTGGACGGATGGCTTGGGAGGCCACTCCCAGTGCGGCATCTCACAAGCCGCAACCAACAGCCTCCCACCAGCGCACCAACCACCGTTTGCGTGGCGGGCAGGGCTGCCCAGCTGTGCACGATGAATCTCGAGGGAGCCACCAGCCCCGGATCGTGCACCGAAACTGGCTTGAACCTTGGCGCCAACAGGGTCCCCCCGCCAGCTAATCGACCCGTGAGAACGAGGCGATTTGTTTTTAGATGAACTTTTGTTTCTCCAAGATGGCGCTATCTGCACACGACACGAGACCAGGTGATTGTCGCGTGCGAAACAAGGTTGCCAAGCGCATCGCGAAGGAGCACGAAGCTCGAACCACTTTGGCTGCATTGCCCATCATTCGCCATTGCCCGCGGCAACAGGATGCCGGCCATGCCATTTATTCAATGGGCCATTGCAGCTACGAGGCACGATTGCTTCCAATACGGGACTGGTACAGTACTATTGTTGAGGGTGACACAAGCTAGCTGCGCTGGACCGCTTATGCTTATCTGCAGTTGCCTTTTGACGAGCCAAATCTGCGCGTGTTCGAGAGCGCCGTCGCATCAGCAACCCTCAGCACGTGGCAACTTTGGTTCTTTTGCTTGCTGTTGAGCCGGCATCGAGATCCTATCACCCGTCCAAAGTGGAAGCACTGCGCGCATCCCTATTGCAACATTGCCGCAATATTTCATCATACGAGGAAGTACTCGTACACATTGCCGTCGTCGAGCGGTTCGACCAGTTATTGACTGCGGCGGCTTCATATCCGAACCGTTGGCGGATCACTCGGCATCGCCAAGTTGCAGACGCCAAGTCGGCTCAACGTTCCTGGCCGCTTGACAGCCATGTGGCTTTTGAGCTGCAGCAGTTGGACCAAATAGGGAATGGAATAAGATAGCCATTGGAAGACCTTTTGCAGGGCCCGGGCCAGCAGCAGAACCAACGCCGGTGCGGCTGGCCAGTTGTTGGTAATGGTAACACCAACCAGCTGCAAGCTAGCGGTGGCGATGCGCATGGGGGCCAGCGGAATGTTGCGAGTTGAAGCGAGCAGGCGTTTCCACCAACAGGCTCTCGATGAGGCGGGCGACGGGCACGGGCGACGGGCGACGAATCACGGGTGCCGACAGCGCGTCTAGAAGGAGCCATATCAGGAAAGGATGCAGCCGCTTTTGACTGACAAGCGTTCTTGCATCTCAGCTCCATCTCGTGGCTTGTTATAGGAAAGCCATTACTTAATCAATAGCTTTGGCTTGCGGCGGCCTGCAGACTGAGGGCTCTGGGGTGACATGTATCGCGGGTGGGAAACGGGGTAATGCCATCAGCGCTCCTGCAATGGATGTTGCCAGTCCGGGGATGGGCAAGGCGTAAACTGACGGTTGAGGTTGACGAGCCGCGGCGCTGGGAATACAGAGTTTCTGCAGGCCAAGGCCCGTGGCACCCCCTCCCATTGATGGATGTCACTACTTCATACAATAGGGGCAAATAGGCTATCGTGGGACTTTTTGTTTCTGCCAAGCACAGGATGCATCTCTTGGCGGCGGAGGAGGCGTTTGGGGGCGTTTCGGGCGGCTTGCTGGCAGGGGAGCATCGGGGAAACTGATGAAGGCGATTGGGGTCCAGCAGGATCACCCAGCCGGACCAATCATCCGCCGCACGAAACCTCCTGCCAATGCGTCTCTGCGCCATAGGTGGCCTTGCCTCGGCTCTTTGCCTGTGTGAGGGTGTGCTGAGGCGAGGAGAGTTGCGCTGTTGGTCGGGGCGTCTGCTGGTCATATTCTCCTCTGGTCATATTCTCCTCTCCGCGTTGGGCTTCGAATCCTATTGTTGAGCGGCGGCCCTGTTTGGACGACCAACCTCGCCGGCTGACAGTCACCGGAGGAGGTTGGCAGATGCTCCCCCTGGACGTGGGGCCAGACGCCGTTGGTGCTCAGTGCTCACGCGAGGTTGGCAAATGTCGCAACGGCGGCGACAGCCGTCACAGGCAGAGGACTCCGCAGCCCGTACGACGTAGTACATGCGCGGGAATTGGGGGGTTGGCCCAGCCATTGAGCTATGGAAACCGCCTCCCCATGCTTGGCCAGATCCGAGCCTCGTTTTCTCCAGGCTCAGCTCCCCAAGCGTATCGGCCGAGTCTCTCTCTTGATGCGCCCCAGGGCTGATCACGTCCCCCGCCTCGTACCGTCGTACATGTAACCTTGGCAACGCACAGCTCTGTACAGGGAAACGGAAAATGTGATGGTACACGACTCGTGGGAGGCACCCCAGACATTTACATACTGTTACAAGGTCGTCGTCGACGGTGGCCACTCCCCCGGCCAACACACCACCCTCCCCGGCGGCATTACTTGGTCCCGAGGCCGGCTTCTCGCCTCATCTCGTCCCGGCGCGCATCCGCCTCGCGCTGCTGCACCCTGCCCGCCTCCAGGGCGGCCTTTTTCCGCCGCTCCTCCTCCTCTTTCACCACGATCCATACTGGGGTTCGCCAGAGGGGTCAGCCGGACATGCTCCTATCTTTCTCCGCACTTATCGGGG
>JALHCA010000908.1:0-10553 GCA_024340505.1 Tolypocladium nubicola
CTCGCATCAGCTGATCCGCCTGTGTCTGCACGTCGACGGTCCAGGGAAGCGGCCGCAGGTCATCTTCCACTTTCGCTGCAATCATGGTCCAGGGAGGTTGAGGCTGATAATAGAGGCTAACATTCGGGAGAATCTGAGATGCATATGCTTATCTAAGATCCGCATGTATGTACTCCGTACTTCGTATATGTGGAGGCATTCCTCGGTTCTCATCCGTGCCTCTTCGCTTCCTCCGCCCGCTATGCTCGGAGCGGTAATATTTCGATTGCGACATTCGGCAGCCGGTGGAGCGTCCTCCAACTCAACTCGGCTCGTCGTGCCTCATTGCGTCATTCTGTGGAAGCCGCTGGAGCCGGTCGGGTTTCGAGTGGACAGCGCCCTGCTGATGGCTCCAGCGTCCAGCAGCGGTGCAGCACTGACTCGCTGGTGATTGGCAATGGGCTGCTCGACGGCGTCGACGTGCCCTGGACGGGCCCTGGGGTTGACATCACCGGCATCCATCAGACATCCGCAGGGTCGATGAGCGAGCAAGTCAGGAGCTCCAGCGCTCCATCGACTTCCGTGACGAGCTCGGACGGTCGGCGGGTGACCAGCGCCACACAAATCACATCTACGCGTGCGCACATCTGCATGCACCTCGTCCTGCAGCCTGCACTCCACGCCCTGTTCCATCTCACTTCTTCAACTTGTCTCGTGTTGCTGAGGCTGCGTCGGTCCTTTGATCACACCCTTTTCGTCCCGCGAAACTCTTTCCCTAGACTGTCACGATATCAAGCAGATCTGCAGAGGCTCTTCCAGGCTGTCGGGACCGAGTCTGCGGGACGGAGCACGAGATATATATTCGATATATCGGCCCCCAGACTCGGTGTTTTCACCCCTGCGGCTCTCTCGTCTGGCCTCAAGGCCTAGACTACCCAGAACATTCCGCCCAAAGCCTACCTGCATAGTCTTTGTCGCAGAGGCCATGGCGCGGTAAGCGGACACTCTTGTGCATCTATCTCGTCGTCCTCGCTCCTCTCCTTGTGATTTTCAGCAGCGCCTCACCGCGATTCGAGCCTACCATCAGCCCACCATGCCGGATCTCTCCACCAAGGTCGGCCACTCGCTAGCCACGGTCCTCGGTATCAAGCTCGAGATCCCCGACCAAGGCCACAAGGACGATGTCACCCGCGGCGAGTCCATTCTCTCGATGCAGACCGGCGACAGCTTTGTCGAAGGCCCCCCAACCACCGCGGAGTGGCTCCATGACCAGCTCCCCTCGGGGGGCGCTGTGGCCAAGTACGCCAGCTCCCTCTTCCCGTTTCTCACCTGGATAGGCCACTACAATCTTCAGTGGCTGGCCGGAGATGTCGTCGCTGGAATGACCATTGGGGCCGTTGTTGTGCCCCAGGGCTTGGCGTATGCCTCGTTGGCGAAGCTCGAGCCCCAGTTTGGCTTGTACTCATCTTTCATGGGTGTTGTCATCTACTGGGTGTTTGGCACGTCCAAGGACATTTCCATCGGACCCGTCGCCGTACTGTCCACCGTGGTCGGCTCCGTCGTCGAGGATGTCGGCTCCAGCCCAGGTGGCAAGGATGTTCCCGCTCACGTCATTGCCTCGGCCCTATCCGTGATTGCCGGCTGCATCGTGCTTGGCATCGGCCTCATCCGCTGCGGCTGGATTGTTGACCTCATCTCCATCACATCTCTGTCTGCGTTCATGACGGGTTCTGCCATCACCATCGCAGTCAGCCAGCTCCCGGCTCTCCTTGGGGTCACGGGCTTCTCCAACAGGGACTCGCCCTACCTGGTCGTCATCAACACTCTCAAGCACCTGTCTGAAACCAAGCTCGACGCTGCCATGGGCCTTACGGCCCTCTTCGCTCTCTATCTCATCCGGTATAGCTTGACCAAGGCGGCAGAGAGGTTTCCCAGGCACAAGCGCATCATCTTCTTTGTCAATACCATGCGCACGGTGGTCATCATATTGCTGTACACCATGGTCAGCTGGTTGGTCAACATGCACAGACGAGACAACCCAGCGTTTCGTGTTCTCGGGACCGTACCAAAGGGTACGTTCAATCCTCGGTGCTGGTAGCCCTAACCTAACCGTCCCACGTTTAGGTTTCCGCGATGCTGGCGTTCCCTCATTTCCAAGCGGTATCATTTCCGAGTTCGGTACTCATCTTCCAGCGACCGTAATTGTCATGCTAGTGGAGCATATTGCCATCTCCAAGTCTTTCGGCAGAGTCAACAACTACAGCATCGACCCTTCTCAAGAGATGGTTGCCATTGGTATGACCAACATTCTGGGCCCGTTTCTGGGTGCATATCCGTCGACCGGGTCTTTCAGCCGAACTGCCGTCAATTCTAAAGCGGGTGTCCGGACACCAGCGGCCGGCCTGGTCTCCGGCCTGGTCGTTCTTCTCGCAACGTACCTCCTCACTTCGGTCTTCTTCTACATCCCCAACGCTACCCTTTCAGCCGTCATAATCCACGCCGTTGGGGATCTCATCACGCCGCCCAACACTGTCTACCACTTCTGGAGAGTCTCCCCGTTGGAGGTCTTCGTCTTCTTCGTCGGTGTGTTTGTCAGCGTCTTTGCGAATATTGAGGATGGCCTCTACGCAACCGTTTGCATATCTGCTGCCATTTTGATTTACCGGATTCTGAAGGCACGCGGCCGATTCCTCGGCAAGGTTCGAGTGCATTCCGTTTTGGGAGATCATGTCATTGGAGAAGATCCCAACAAGCCTGTTGGTGAATACGGCACGTTTGAGGAGAACATGGACAATGCGGCGCGAAACGTCTTCCTGCCCCTTGATCATGGAGACGGGTCCAACCCAGAGGTCGAGATCGATAGCCCATACCCGGGCGTCTTCATCTATCGGTTTACTGAGGGATTCAACTATCCCAACGCAAACTTTTCTCTCGACTACCTGACAGATTTCATCTTTGCGAACACTCGCCGCACGAGCGCAGAGTCATTTGGAAGGCCAGGTGACAGGCCCTGGAACAACCCGGGGCCTCGAAAGACTTCAAAATCGCGTGAAGACCCCGATGTCGACCGACGGCCCACGCTGAAAGCCATCATTCTGGACTTTAGCTCCGTCAACAACATCGACATCACTTCGGTGCAGCGCCTGATTGACGTTCGAAACCAACTCGATCTGTACACGTCTCCAGATGTCGTGGATTGGCACATTGCATGCATCAACAACCGCTGGACGAAGCGCGCTCTGGTCTCTGGAGGATTTGGAGTGCCCACGAAAGTAGGCGACGGGATGCGCCACAGGTGGCGATCCATCTTCAGCGTTGCGGAGATTGGAGGGAAGGATTCCGCAGCCGCGGTTGCCGAGGACAACGCCAACGAACGAGAGGTCAACTTCCAGTCGCAGTGGACCGATGACGAGGAGATGGGCAAAGACGATAGCCTGTCCGACTTGAAAGATCCGGCGGCCACCGTCCAGGCCGAAGAGAAGCCCGCGACGGCCATTCTGAAGCAGAGAAGAAAGGGGGCGGTGGTTCATGGTCTAGACAAGCCCCTGTTCCACGTGGATTTGACGAGTGCATTGCAGAGCGCCATTGCGAACGTCGAGGCAAGACAGGAGTTTCGGGAAGCCCTGGGGGCGGAGCGAGCATCATAAGGCATTAAATTTATGCAAAGCATCTTGTAAGGAGTCATGGCGTGATATGGATTGGGAAGTCCGTAAAGAGGAAATTTAGAATATCGGGCACATTCAAGCGTAGTTGGTCTTTTGACGACCCCATGACGTCCAACACGACAAGTCTATGCCCATATTCAATTTTTTGCGGCGAATTGAATTTGACCAAAAGAAAGAAATCATGCATCGGGTAATAATATGTCCAAAAAATGGGATTGCGCATCGGCAATGAAGCTGTCTCCGTGCTCGCGTAGGTTTAAGTGGTTTCCCAGGTCACCTGATTTCGTGTGTGGTCTCGCGACGTCCAGTCACGTCTTCTCATGTCTTTCATCGTCCGTTTGCCCAACTACGCATCCTGTCGCAACTCACCATCCGAATTTCGCCCAACATCGCCCAGGCCGCCCGCGCTCCGTCATCCGCCGCGCCGTTGCTGCAACTCGTGTCTAATTGAAAGCAAACCTCACCCGTTGCTACCGCCCGGTCAGCCGCCATGCCCTGGGGCATACAGCGCCTCAATGCCAAAAAGTCTCAGCCAAACCCGAACATCGTGTTCATCAAGCCCTTGCCGGGGTCGACCGAGAAGGTCGCACAAGATTTTCTAGAGAGAATCGCAGCACAATGTGGTGGGTAGAGGCCCCGATACATGATGCCGGGGTCCCGCCAGCGTCCGCTGACTCTCCCAGTCCCCGTCATGCGTGAGCACCACCTCTACGTCATGTCGCTCGAGGAGTACGAGCCCAACCGCGAGTTCGTCGGCCGCAACTTCAACGCCGGCGAGGTCGTCCAGCTCGTGCTCAAGTCGCCGGGCACGGGCCGCTGGCTCCCCTTTGACTACGTCCAGATGGTCATGATGCACGAGCTCGCGCACTGCAAGCAGATGAACCACTCGCGCGCCTTTTGGGCCGTGCGCAACGGCTACGCGGCAGACATGCACAAGCTCTGGGCCGAGGGCTACACGGGCGAGGGCATCTGGGGCCGCGGCGCGAAGCTGGCCACGGGGCAGTGGGAGCGGGACGTGGTGCGCGCGGACGAGGTGCTGCCGGAGCATCTCTGCGGAGGCACGTTCAGGTCCCGCGGAAGGAAGCGGAAGACGAAGCCGACGTTGACATATCAGGAGAAGAAAGAGAGGCGGATCCTGAAGAAGTTTGGCAAGAATGGGGTGGCGCTGGGGGCCGACGAGGAGACAAAGGTCAAGTTGGAAAAGGGCAAGAAGATACAAGCCAAGCCGCGGGTGGCTGGCAGTGCCCGCGGCCGAGAACTCCGCGCCGCCGCGGCCTTGGCCCGGTTCGGCCAGCAAAAGGAAGAGACGGCCGGCGTCAAGAAGGAAGAGGACGGCGGGACGGAATCCGGCAGCGACAGCGACTACGAGGATGGGGACGCCCAAGACCTAGATTCTAAAGACGCAGTCGACGTCGACGGCAGGCGTCTGGTGGACAGCAAGGGAAGGGGAATGGTGAGGGTTTGCGAGGACGAGGACGCAGACGATCCCGGGGCGCGGAACGAGATGGACGAGTTGCGGGATGCGTTCAGGAAGAGGAGGATCAAACGGGAGTCTCCGGAGCCTGTTAAACCGCAAGGGGAGAGAGCGAATGACTCTCGTGGCGGCCAAGTCTGGGTCAAGCGAGAGGAGCAAGGGGGCGGCTCGGAACCATCCCGGTCAACGCCAGTCAAGAGTGAGCCCACCGAGGACTCGTCACGTTTGGATGCACTTCCCCGAACGTCGCCGCACAAAGAACCACGACAGGTTCGCGTCAAGCAAGATGCAGCACCCGGCCAGCAACCAACCCACACGCCAGCCCTCGAAGACGATCAAGCTCGCCCGGGTCCGGCAACCTGCTCCATGTGCTCCTTTGCCAACGCAGAGCCGCTGGCCGCGACGTGCGGCATGTGCGCCAACGTCCTCGACCCGGCCAACACGCCGGGCACGTGGCGGTGTCGCGGCGCGTCCTGCGCGGGCAGCTCCTACGTCAACTCGGGCGACTGCGGCGTGTGCGGGCTGTGCGGGCGACGGCGGGGCGAGATCTCGTGAATGCAACGCGGGAGTGTACATGAAGCAGCCGTCGTTGTCTTGGCAATCTGGCGTGTACGCAGCTCATGTTGCATTGCGAGGGTTGGCTCAATCACACCCACACATCACCTATACGAGGAACCATGTGATGGCCCAACGTTTATTTCATCACAACTCGCTACAAGCCTTGGACGTGTTCAGGACTGTTCCGCTGCAATGATCTCCATTCGTAGTATAGCTCGGGCCGACGTAGTCGTCACAGGCATATGCTTCGACCGGCGCAGTAGCGGGGTGGCTCATCAACGTCCCGCTCACCAACGTCCGGTCCTCGACTTGCCGTCGATGCCGCATATTCCAGCCGAGCCGAGCACATGGAAGTGCAGCGGGCGCGGAGCAGCAGAGCTGTGCCAGACACCAGCGCCTCGGCTCCGCGACTTGCCTCACTCAATCGACTCAACTCGGTATGTCGCCGTATCAGGATCGAGGCCGGGCTCAGCGGGTTCTGCATCACGCACGCACACTCTAGCTGCTTTATTCTTGCGCATTAGAGAGCAACCCACGGGAGCTGACAGTTGCTTGGAGTAGCCGCTCGCTAGCTACCAGAAGAGGCTTCGCAACCGGGCCTAAAATAGGGAACGCGAGGCCCCGGCCGCGCTCTGCAAGTGTTTCCGTCGGCTGTCGGGTGTAGTCATGGCCATGGTGATTGGGAACGCAAATGCCTGCGTACGGGCGTCCTAGCAGAGTGCCCCCGCCTCGCATGCTTTCCACCCAGATCCGTCACAGTCCTGTCGATGGCACGGTGCGCAAGAGGAAGTGGCAAAGACATAATCTTGTTGGACACGGCCAGCGGAGCGTCCTCCGGGCAGTCGTTTTACTGGAGCGATGGGCGATTATCAAGCGTCTTGTCGTCAGATATTCCCAGAAGATCAGCATGGTCCGTTTCATTTGCCCGTTGATGATGGCATCTGTTCTATTCCAACATGGACTGTGCTTTGGGGTGATGCGGTCACGAGTTGTTTCACCGATCGAACGCGCTGCTCCTTCCATCTCCCGCTCCTGCCCAAGACTCGGTGCGATTGCGAGGGGACAGTACCTGCCTTGTGCGCCAGGGATTTTACCCCGCAAAGCGCCATCATTGGGCGACGTCGAGGGGTGCCAAGACGAGCGGTGGCCAGATCTGCCTGGCGCGCGCCTGCAGCCTGCAGAGTGCAGGCCGACGGCGCCGGCAACGGAGCCCCGAGGCGCAGGGCCGCAATTGGGCGCCACCCAGCGAAACCCTCTGGCCCCACCCCCCCAACTGCGCTGGCGCACTGCGCCCCGCCAAAACCGCAGCGGGGTTGCACGGTCAGCCTCTTACCGGATGGCATCCAGTAACGACCCAGCTCTGCCATTCTCTTTGGCCCGTGCAAAAGCAGGCTTATCAGCTGTGCAGCTATTCGCAGCCATGGCATCGAGCATCGACTGCCGTTCACAGGCCGTTCACAGGCCACTCCCCGTGCCGTGCACCCGCTGCTCCCGCTTGCTCGACTGCCGCGGCAAGGTGCGAAGCTCGCTCTTGCAGGCACTGAATTAGAACGGCAGGCTGGAACGACGACGAGACAAGACAAGACAAGGCAAGACCAGACAGGGCAAGACCAGACAAGGCAAGACCAGACGAGAGCAGCAGCAGCAGCAACACGTCTTCCCCGCACGACAAACTCCCACCCCCCAGCAGATCGGTCTGTCTGGGAGTCCCGCCAGCCCCACTGATCGCGGCCGGCGACCGTCCCTCGCGACGTCAGAGCCCACTGGCGGGGAGCTTGAATCGTCAGATGCGCCATTGATTGCCAGAACTGAAGCTGTATTTGCACGGGGTTCATTTCGCCCCCTCAAGGTTGGTCTGCGGCCCCGGTGTTGGAAAGGGCTGCTTCGGGAGCTTCTGCGCCGGCCCGTGGGCAGCACATGTGTGCCGGTCCTGGTCGTGCTGTGTGTGGCGGCTTCGCTCTCTCGCTTCCCCTCTTCTCCATCGATTCCTCTCTCTGCCACATCCATCGCCCTCCTCCGCTGTCGGTCACGCCTCTCGCCATCGCCAGTTCATCGGCCCATTCCTCACCTCTCGTCGTTTCCCATCCCACCTAATCTGCCCATTTCCCCTCCGCCCACCTCGACGCACACCTTCACACAGTCCCTACATCGCGCCCTCGCACTACCGCGCAAGCAACCGCGCGTACGAGGACAGACGAGACCACACACACTGTCCGCCGCCATCCACCACCACCACCTGCTCCCACGCAGTTTGTGCCTTAGCGGCCTGTCTGCCTGCCTGAAGCTCGCCATTCAACTCTAGTGCCATCCGACCCAACTCGCGCATTCCGCCGCACCGTGCCAACTCTTGACATCCGCATCTGCCGTCGGCGTCGGGCGGGCCTTCCCTGCTATATATCCCACGTGCCGCACCTCCGTTTTTGTCGAACCACCACCCCTCGTGCCATCCTGATACCATCCACCTCCGTCCATCTCTCACCAAACAACAACACCCACCCGACGATTCAACCCAGAAACACACGCGATCCTCACCAGTCGCCGCGTCTCCCGCCGCCCGTCAGCTCTCGCATTGTTCCGTGGAGCACAAGGAACACGACACTGCAGGGAGCGAGACATGTCTTCCGAGAACCCCCCCAACGGTGCTGCCGGCGGCGGGACTGGCCATCGTCGCAGCTCCATCACCCAAGCCGCCCTCTCCAACCTCTTCCAGCGCGGTCCCTCCAACGGTGCCAACGGCTCCTCCTTCTCCGGTCCTGCCGGCGCCCATCTCAATGATCCTCAGAGGCGGCGTCTCTCCGTCACCACGATCGGCCTGTCGGGCACCTCGCCCACCAATCCGGCCGCATTCGGCATGCGTCGAGAGAGCATGTCCACCAACTCCGACTCCATTGACGAGAGCGCTGTCGAGGACGAGGACATGCCGCCGGGCAGCGCTAGAACCGCCCCGGCCACGCCCTTTGTCCGCCGCATGAGCTTTGGTGCATCCGCCATGAGGGGATACCGTCCAGGCGGCAGCCCTGGTAATGGTAATACCCCGGCCTCTCCCCCGTCTTCCCTCGGGGTTGGACGCAGACCCAGTGGCCACAGGCCATCGCAGGCGCCGCAAGGCTCTGCCGTCACCGCCGCCCTGTCTGCGGCCGGACGCCGAGCCAGCACTGCGTTGCCTTCTGCCACCATCCCACAGGCAAGCAACACCAAGCATCCAAGAGCCTCTTCTGACAATGTACCTCCTCGTGCAGACCAGCACGGCTTCAACTGGTCGGAGCAGCTTAGGTCCCGTGCTGAGAGCTCCGTCTCCAGCGCTCGTCCATCCTTCCCACTCGCCTCCTCTCCCCCAAGAGGCCAGCCCCACGACCGCGCCAAATCCGTCTCCGACATGCCTCAGCCTCCTGCTCAAGCCGCGGCGGTCAAGCCCAAGTCGGAGAGCAGGAAGCCTGATGCCTTCCAGGAGAGAATACTCAAGGGCGATTTCTACATGGACTGATGCCGGGCTCAATTTCAACCCCCGGCTCTCGTGCCATGGGTCTGACTTACCCGCGTTCATACCCGACGACGTCGTCGCCCAAGCTTATTTTCTTTCACTACGAGACCACGGCATCGAATGATTGGCAAGTCGGTGTTGTGTATTTGGCGTTGGCTCTTGTTGGCAATCTACACGGTCTCAGCCCTTGCATCTCTCGCGGACATGGCGATGATTGGTGTGGTCATCTATTCATTGTTCTTGAGACCACATCATGAAACAAGCAATCGGATCAACAAATTTTAACAATGTCAAGTCGGTTTCCTTTTTCAAGCACCTGGGCCACGAAATTGCATCCGGAAATCGGAGCATGGGCAATTTTTTTTCTCCTTTTCATTGACGACAATGCGGAAACCCCTGTTTTCATGGCAAGCGACGATAACTGCGAGCGGCGGCGGTAGTTTGGCTCCAGCGCAATAGCTGGCGCACAAGGCCCATGTTCATGTATTATCTACTCGGTGTAGGACTATGCCAAGTATGGAGGCGGAAGCAAGTGCATTCATGTACAGACGTGCAAAAGCCGGCGGATGCTGGCTCTTGGGGTACAAGAAGCCCGGCATCGGCGTTGAGAGATTTGCCTGCAGAGACTGGAACTGTCGACGGGACTCGACGGAGGCATCGAGGCTCTCCACCATTCGCTAAGAGCGGTGCGATTTGGAAGAGCACCCATGTAACTGAGTTTTAGGCAAAGCAAATATCTTGGGAACTATTCCGCGTTCATTTGTGAGGCCACTTCTGGGGCAGAGCAGGGGCTGTTGCTGGCGCTCTGTCGAGACGGATGAGCGCCGTGAACGTGGTATCATTCATTACAATAGCCGGTACGAAGCAGCTATGTACAGACGAGCAGCAGCCGTGTACTGGTTCTAGGTCTCGGGGGCTCGTTGTATGTACGCTCCATCCCTTGGCAATAAATCAAATCAAAGCGCCGCTGCTTTGAGATTGGGAAGATGCGAGGGGAGCGCACACCAGGACAATATTTACACACACAGAATACGCCACATCGTTTGAGCTGAGAGCCCACCCTTCTTCCCCGCGTAGAGAGGCCGGAGGCTCTCTCGCCAACGCCAACGCCAACGCCAACGCCACCAGAATATACGTACACGAGAACGAGAGGGGGGGGGTATGGAGCAGCGAACAGCGGGTCGTCGCGCGTCTCAGAACGGAAAGTAGTTTGGGTCGGGCAGGCCCTGGAACATGTCGCTGAACCAGGGCTCGTTGAAGATCATCTTGGCGCCGCCCTCGTACATGTACTGCGAGTCGAGGCCGGCGCCGAGGCCCTCGAGGTCGAAGCCCGGGGGCAGGCTGGCGGAGAGGTCCATGCCGGGGACGCCGGGGGGCGGCGGCGGGGGAGGGGGCA
>JALHCA010000911.1:0-12920 GCA_024340505.1 Tolypocladium nubicola
GGGGGGGGGGACGTACGTCGCTGGCGCTCTGGGCGTACATCATGAGCTGCTCGGGGCTGTCGAGCACGGAGAGCGCGAAGCCCCGCCGCTCGCGGTCCTCAAAGGGCTCCGTCCTGAGGCTTGTCGGCGTCAGCGCCGCCGCGCGCACGGGGGACATGGGAAGACTCACGCCTGGCCGACCCGCATGCGCCGCCTGCCGGTGCCGTCGCCGAGGCCGCCGTCCTCGCCGTCAAAGTCGCTCCCGTCGTCCTTGTAGGGATCCTTGCCGCGCGCCTGCCGGTCGCGCATCTCGGGCGTGAACTCCTCGTCGTCGTCGTCGTCGGCGTAGCGGTGGCGCTGCTGCTGCTTCTGCTTCTGTTTCTGCGCGGCGGACGAGGAGGGCGCTTTGCGGGCGGCGGGTGTGGACGAGGAGGACATGGCCTGGTCCTTGGGTGCGCGCGCCCTCGCGGCCGTGGGGGGCCTGATTATGCGCGTGAGGGGGGGTGTGCGCCGTGTGCGCAGGTTGAGGCCGTTTGTTTGCTGGACGTCAAGTGATGGCCGCCGATGCTGTGTCGGAGTCGAGCGCTGTTGATGGGTGGTGGATGGCGAGAGCTTGGCCTGCGTGTGGCTGACCAGGTCCTCCCTTTTGGCGGTTCGTCTTCGCCCAGAAGTATGTCGCTGTAACCCGAGGCTGTGTACAGACTGCCGCTTCGATACGGCACTGCAGGCTTCTAGAGAATAAGAGTAGAAGCGGTGATGTGATGATGTGAGATCGCGACAAGAGGCAACAAAACACCACCAGAGGGAGGGGTCGCGGGGTGGCGCTGAGACACGCTGCTGCCCAAAGTCCACTCCTCGTCACCAACTCGCAAAGCAAACAAACGTCAAGAGCGAACTCTCCACGCTGCAGTCTTCAATGACATCGAATCCATTTCGCCGTTACTTGCGCAGCTCTGGTATATACTTGTACACTACTACTCGACACCGTCCATGGTTCCCGGTGCCGAAAGCAAAAATAGACGACAACTATGCACACAGCATCCCCCCAAATACCAGCCTTGGTAGCATGCTCTCCGCCCCCGATCCGCCTTGCGTTGAAAAGCAAACACTTGTACTCCGTACGTCCTCTATCCGCATCAGTTCGTCAGCAAAAGTAGCGCGTAGCCTGACTTTCACAACCCTAGCCCAAGCCCCCCGTGGTTCGTGGCCAACGGTTGGTATACAAAAGAAAGTGTGGAGGGCCCATGCGCCGGATACCAATACCGCAGGGTGGCTGGCTGCCGAGACGCGCAATAGACATTATCCGCCCTCCAAGAAGGTCCTTCCGTACTTGGCCGTGATCCGTACATGGCGTGCCATGACATGATCGGTGCCGTGGTTTCATCGTACAAGTCGGTGTGCCTGGCATGGCGCAAAAAAAGATAAAAAAAATACGCCCTCTCTTCTCGTGTGAGTGCTGTACTCCGACACATCGGCTTCGGGCTACCGGCTGAAATTTATAACGGCAAGCTTCGCAGCACAATGTTAGCCAGCTGTCTTTGAGCCAACGAGGATCGGCCGGACTCACTCTGCTGTTTGATCCATATGCCAGCTTCTGCCCACTCACGTCCCAGCACAAGCAATGCTCATCTTCTTCGTCTGTATCCGTAGAGCCTTTCGGGCTCAGCCATCCCGGATGTGGAGGCCGGTTCCAGCTCGCCCTGGGCATCGCGTGGTTGTCCACCTTCCAGATGAACACCTGACGAGACGTGGCGCCGGCAATAAAGGCTCCGTCGGGGGTGAAGGCGAGTCGAACTATCGGCGAATCCATTGTCAAGAAGCATTTCGCCTTGCTGTCGGGCTTCCGGGCGTTCCATATCAAGATGGCGCAGTCATCGCCTCCAGTTGCAATGAGTCGCTCATCGTCAGCGTTCGGCTGCGCGGGCGGCAACGGCTGCCAGGCCATGGTCGTGATGGCACCTTGGTGAGCCGAAATCGACCGTCGTTGGCCAGACTCGTCCCACAGCTACAGAGAAAGCAGTGTCAGCACTCATTTCGCGGCGGGTAACCCGGATCGGTAGTGACTCACATCCAGGGTGCCCTTGTCGCTCGACGTCGCAGCCAGCTTGGACCGCCAGTCAAAGAGAACTTGGGTGAAGCTGTCGTCTTCGTTGGTCTCGAACTTCCGTATTTGGACTATCGACGACTCGGCGCAGCGGAGACACAGCAAGAGGTCGCCTCCGCAGAGCAAGAATTCGGCGTCGTTTGTCCACGCGGCGTCCAGCGGCGTGGCGGCAATGTCGAGGCCGTGCAGGTTATGGGTATAGGCGGAGCCAGAGGGCGACGAGTAGACGGTGATGAGGGCGCCGCCCTTTTCGGGCGAGATGGCGAGCAAAGCCGAGTTGCTGGGGTTCCAGCAAAGCTTGATGACGGGCGGCTCCGACACCTCCATGGTCTGCATGTGGATGCCGTCGGCCGACCACACGCTGACGGCGGCCTGGGAGCCCGAGTCGGTGGCGACGGCAATGGCGGTGCCGTCGGAGGCCCACGACAGGGCCGTCACCGTCGTCGACTTGGGCGTGTCGGGGTCCAGCAAGGTATGGGCGCGGGGAGACACGTGATCGTGGCTCGGCTCAGGCGCCGTGGCACGCGAAACCGTCCAGACGCGGGCTAGCGCATCGGTTCCAGCAGCCGCCAGGATGGATGGGTCTTGGGGGTTCCACTCGCACTGCAGCAGGACGGGTGCATTCTCAGTGCCTGCTGAGGCTGGTGAGGGCGAGGGCGTCGTCTCGGAGCCGCTGCTGCGTGGCTTGCGGTCCTCGTCCACGAGGCGGATGAAGGTGGTGTCGGGCGACAGCTCCTCGACCTTGTCGACCTGTGTGCCCTGCTCGGGGCCGTCCGTCTGCGCGATGGGCGGCGGCAACTGCTCGCCTTCCAGGGGCGACGGGTAGGCGTGGTTGCTGCTATTGTCGTGGTGCTGGAGGCCGTTGTCGTGGGGATGCGGCTGGGGGTGGTCGACGTCCATTGGCGTCGTGGCTGTGGCCGTGGCCGTGGTGGTGCTGGTAGTGGCGGCGGCGGCGGATACTCCTGCGTCGGCCCCGTTGTCGTAGCCATTGCTCAGGCGCGGGCGCTTTGCCGGCGATCCATTCGGCACCTGGTGCTCCAGGCGCTGGGCTCGTCTCCTCAGTGTGTCGGCGTCGTCCGCGGTCGCCGCAGCAGGCGCCGGCGCCGTCGTTGCAGCGTTGTCGTCCTCATCCTCCTCCATCTTGGTCGGCGCCTGTGCATTCAGCGGGCCGAAGATGCCGACCTGCGTCGACTCGGCCTGGGCGACTGCATCCTGAGGCAGCTGCGCGGACACCCGAAAATCGTCAGTCACGGATCCGTGGGCTGCGCATCCCCAGGCCGCACCAAAGGGGGCAGGGGAGCTCCAAGCACCGTCGCAAATCCAGCGCGGCATGGGGCGAGAAAGGTGCAGACATACCAGATTGAGCGCGTAGTCGCGCTCCAGGGCGTAGTAGAGGAGGCCGCGGTTTACGACGGAGACGAGTGCTTGGCCCTTGACGTGGCGGGCGAACTCGAGGTCCCGGTGCGGCTCCTTGACGTGCCACTCCTTCTGGAACTTGGCCGCGGTTTCGCGATAGTCTGCAGGTCAGTGAGTCCGCGGTTAGCTGTGCTGTCACGGACGGGGTGCTGCGCTCGCGCTGTCGTGAAGGGTCGGTGCCACGTACTCCCTTCTAGCAAATACCTGCCCGCGAATAGTCAGCAAAAAAGGCCCATGAAGTACCGATGACAGCCCGGCAACGGGTGCAGGCGGCCCGCGAGGGCGCGAGGGCGAGGGCGAGGGCGAAGACGACGCCCCTTGGCGGCCGGGGAAGCGAGCGCGGCGAGGGGACGCACCTCCATATGAGAAAGTTGACTCTATCCGAGTCGAGGAACTCCTTGACCACCATGGTTGTTGCCAGGCGCGCGCGCCGCAGGCGGCCGTCGTCGTCGTCGTCGCCGTCAACGCAGGGCTGGCGCGCGGGGGTGCAGGCGTCGAAAAATCGAGCAGCGAGATGGCTTCGTCGAGGCGTGCCGTGCTGGGGACAAGTGGTAGCCGCAGCACGTCGAGACGGGCTGTGACGTGAAGTGCGAGGTGAGGTGAAGGTGAGTGAGTGAAGATTCCACATCTCACGGCTAGGCCTTTCGAGGTACCGGCACCGGCAGCAAGTACCAAGTACCTCCCTGCCCGTCAGTCGCCGTGGTGGTGGTGGCGGCGGCGGTGGTGGCTCTGTCTCTCCCCTTCCAACTCACCCACTCACCCACGCTCGCTCACCTGGCAGGGCAGGCAAGCAGGCTAGCAACGCTTCACTCACTCTGGGCTGCTGCACTCAGTGGCTCTTCTCGTCGCTCCCGCAGGGGTGGGCCAGGGTGGTGCGCTGCGCAACAGGGGGCTCGCTGTGGGTGTGCTGTGGCCCGGGGTGTTTGACCCCGGGCCAAACAAGGACCCTCCATGCGCTCTTCTGGGCTGCTCCGGGCTGGGGACCGAGGTACGTACTCGTACATGCTCCGTACCGTTCCTGCACCCTCGAAAACGCGCGAGCCACAACAGACAGCCCGATTCCCTTCTCGTCCGAGTGCGACTCGACGGACCAGGTACCTGCGGACTGCCGGCATCGGTTCTGTTGGCCTTGCCCCCCGACCAAGGTACCTAGTAGGTAGGTAGTGCGCACGTCTCCAGGCGAGGACGATGCCCGTCGCGACCCAGGGCCTGCAGCAGGCAGAACAGCACCAGACTGTTGTGGCGAGGCGGTAGTTGTGGATTATTACCCTAGTGGGCTGCCAGAACGGAGAGCCTCCTGTGTGGGCGGCACGGTATTGGTCCGTGACTGTTGGAATAGGTAGGCAGCCTGGAAGGGGAGAGGACCTGACAGGGCCACGGCCACGATGCCCAGAGCGGGCGACGTGCCACAGGCTGGGCTGGGCTGGCTGCCTTCCAATTACATGGTTCCGCGCCTGCGCGCAACAAATGGAACGAAACGAACTGCCAGCCAGTCTGCCAAGAAGAGACTAGGGAGGCCCTGATTGCTGCCAACCAAAAAGTCAAAGTAACTGACTGGTTGGTGGTGGTTCTGTCCTTCTGTCCTCACCTGACTTTGCTGAAGCTGCTGATGGCTACCCGTTTAAGCCGTCACCAAGCCAATCATTCAATCGTGGCTCGGACGCAGAGGCGCCGCCTCCATCGCCTCGGGCTGTTCCTGGCCACGGCGGTGATGGTGGCAGATGCCCGACTTGGACTCTACCCCGTGCCGGGGTGCGATGTGGAAAGGGACCCAGCGGGGAAGACGGAATCCTGCGAGGCCAAGATGGGACCATCTCGGCTGGATTGCTAGTCGGCATTCGTCTCGTCAATCATGAGCCTCGGGAGCCGACAAGACCCTATCCATGCCCTTCCCTCTTGCGTGAGCATGCGCGTGCATCCGTCTCTGCCTCTGCCTCTGCCTCTGCCTCTAGGTCGGATGCACCGCATACTGACAACGATGACAGCGGCACGGCCAAGCGCCGGCGCTCCCGCCATCGCACCATGTCCTGGCCCGGGCTCGCCCGCCGGCACAGCCCCGGACCCGAGCCCCCAGCTGCTGCATCCTCTGGGATCTGATACTGATGCAGATCGGTCAAGGTACTTGGTCAAGGGCGACAATCGCAAAGTACCTCACCCTCCGGCTCTCCAATGCCTCAAACGAATACTACGAGCACGAGCACAAGTACATGTGTGCCCAAGGTGCCTTGCCTTGCCTGGCCCCGCAGACTGGGGTTTGCGCATGCCCAGCGCAATATCAGACGCACGGCCGGAGAAATATGTGTACGGGTACCTTGGCAGATGAGAGGAGGCGTCACTCCAATTGACATGCACACTTCGCCGCTGGGCATTGTACATGGAGGCCCCCGAGAAGGCGGGCCTTGCTATTAGATTCTCCGAGACTGCAATTAGGTGCAGGCACGGCTCTGAGGCGTGTTCATTAGTACCGCGCTCAATCAATCGCTACGTGGCAGCCAACAGGCAGACGACCTCGGAGAGGCGGCCGCAGTGCCGGACGCTGCGTGACGGGCGGTCGTGCCGCGTGCCAAGCAACCCGGTGCTCCAAAAGATGCTAAACCTCATGAAGTAACGAACAGCAGGGGGTCGGGTGCAGGGGTCGCAGCGGATGGCGGCGGGCTGTGAGCCCTATCCTGCGGCTCGCCAGCTTGGTGAGAACAGGACTCTGGAGGCAGCGAGAGGCATCCTTCAGTAGATGGGTCTGAGGACAACATGCAGCCGGCTTCGCTGAGAGTCCAGCAATCACCATCGTCCATGCCTCGTTGACCCGGGTTGGCCGATTTGGTTGGGGACTTTGGAGAACCGCACTGGAGAATTGGGCTATTTATGTCCACCCTAAATTAATAACGTGGCAGGCTACGCTTTGGGGCTTCGATCTTCCAACAAATTACGAGCACGCCCCGGTTGGCTAGGCGGCCGTGCCGATCACAGACACCCCTCATCCAACTGCTTGTCGACATTGCCAGTTTCAGCCGGCAGGCCGAATGGGTGTGTTGATTCTCTGAACCAGCATGAGCCACGGATACATTGTCAGGTGGCATTGCGAGTCCACCTCGGACCGGGCTGAAGCACTCGTCGGGTCGGCGGGGCTGTGGAGTGCACCTGCACAGTACTCGTTCTTCGTACTTCGTACATCTACATTAAAAGAGGTCGAAAGACAGTCCTGGCTCTGGCAATACGCCGCGATTCGATGCTTATAGAATACAGAGATGTTTGCGATGCCAACGATTCGGCAGTACGCGGAGACATATGCGGCGACTCAGTATCCGAAGCTCGACCCATTTTGCAGGCTCAACCTTTGACGTACTCGTATGCACAACGGTGGACTTCAAAGACGGGCCCAGCTGCAGACGCCGGGATTTTTATAAATGCCGATGTAAAGAGAGACTCCGATTCGTTATCACTTTGACTTGTCGGCGGATTCGTCGGTGGTGCAGTCCACGCATGTCTGCGTGGTTGATGGCTCGCCAGTATTTTGGCCTGAGGCCGCAATGCCACCCAGGCAACCAGGGGAGCCTTGAACGTGGCTTGTTGGCCTGTGCGACCACGGTTCGTGACGATACATGCTCCAAGCCCGAACCTCACGCCAGCGCAAACGCGAGACGCAGCCAGAAAGTCCAACGGACAGGTCGCCAACAGACGGCGACGCCATTCTCTCGTCCCGGTGACGTATGACACCGCAGCAGACACCGCTGCCCGCCGCGCCGCCGCCATGCCTCCGCGAATAAACATCCCGCCCGTCACCCGCGTCCTCCTCATCGTGCTCATCTTCCAGTCCTTCCTCAGCGCCGCGATCCGCTACCGGCAATGGACGGAGCACGCTGACATCGTCATCCCCTACCTGACGCTCGTCCCCCAGCTCTCCCTCGTGTATCCCTGGACGTCCCTCACGTCGACGCTGGTGGAGGGCAATGTCTTCACCTTGACCATCGCCGGCGTGACGCTCTACCAGGGCGGCAGGTATCTGGAGCGCGCATGGTCGTCGGCTGAGCTGGCCAAGTTCCTGGCGCTCGTCTCTCTGGTGCCAAACATCCTGACGTTTTGCGTCATGATCCTCTTCTTTACTCTGACGCGCAACGAGAGCTGGACGTTCGTGCGATGCTCCCCCCGGCTTGCTGCGGCTTCCTGCTAACCTCCAGGATGCGCAGTCTTACCGTCATATCTGGGACCGTCCCCGTTCAGATCTCGTTCCTCGTCGCGTTCAGCCAGCTCGTCCCCGCGCACACGGTCACGCTTTTCCGCGGCATCATCTCGCTGCGGGTGCCCCGGTTCCCGCTGCTCTACATCGGCATCGTGACCGTCCTGTCGCTGACGCCTCTGCTGTCGAGAGCTGCCTTCTGGCTCGCCCTCTTCGGATTCATCACGAGCTGGACGTATCTGCGATTCTACAAGACCGTCTTTCCCGACCTCGACTCGTCACAGCCGACGTCTTTGCGCGGCGACGCCAGCGAAACGTTTGCATTCGCCGAGTTCTTCCCAGCTCCCGTGAAGCCATTCGTGGCCGCCTTTTCTGACCAGATCTTTGATGTCCTGGTCGCCATGCGCCTCTGCACCCCGTTTTCGCACGCCGAAATGTCTTCCAGTCGCGGCGATAGGATGCTGCAGAGGGGCTCGGGCGGCGCTCGAGCAGAGGCGGAGAGGAGGAGGGCGATTGCGCTCAAGGCGCTTGACCAGAGACTCAATGCAGCCACGGGTGGCGCTGCCAGCAGGTCATCCTCGCAGCCCCCGGTTCAGCCGACGGGGCCAACGGTTCAGACACAACCGCAGCCCAGCACCCAGACGGCCATGACGTCTGAGACCGAGCCGATGCTGGGCGAGACCAAGTTCGAGCCAGACAACGATGAAGAGCCGGGGAAGAACAACAACTGAAGTGGGCGCGGAGGCGTGTAGGATATACCGTGTCGTAGCGCTGGCTTCGTCGGTTTCATTGTTCCAAGATGAGGATACCCTGTCGGGGCAGGAATGCCGCCGCCAGGAGAGAGGCGATGGGCGGGAAGACGGTCTTCATTTTAGCGACGCGTCAATGCCTATCGTAACAGTGTGATTAGTCCCACGGATTGACTACTGGTACTATTCGGCTGGTACGAATGTGGCTGCGGTTTCTTATGTGCAGGGTGTTGATACGGCGTCATGCAGGTACAGGGTAGCTGTACTGTTATCAACTGAGCTTCCTCTTATGCAGCGGTTATCCAATGTCACAGTTCCTGGAGACGCAGTGTTGTTAAGAAGAGTACTTCGCACGTCGATCGCCGCTCTCTGGCTGTGCCTCACATTATCGTCGCCTGTCTGGCATCGTCTCAAACCGGGCTGCCAGGAGAGGGAAAGGTGGCTCGCGGTGAGTGTGCTCATTGGGCGGCTTAACAGCGCCGCGGGGTCGGCTCTTTACGGCGTAAATTTAGCAGCACATCTTGGCCGAATGGCAGAATCCCTCGAGGTACAGGAAGACTCTGGAACTCGTTGCTCGAGGACTTTGGGCGCTTCTTACCAAACACCTGAATGTGACCAGGACGACTGGGTTGGAGGCTTACACATATCCCCTAAAGCCAGTTCAAGCTTTAATGCAAACTTTGGATTTTCTGGGGAGTGTTGCTCCCCGACAACGTGACGTTGAACGTTGGGTCCACCTAAAAATTTCTCTGTCGCCAAAAAGTTTAGTACCTATCGCAACTTCTTGTCGTCCCTCGTAACCTACCTAATCTTTCGTCCATACGTTCGCGCCGCTTTCGTATCCAATCGCGTGGCAATATCGAACTGGAACGCGCAGTCCTCGCATGGAATTGCTCTGATCGGTAGAACATCCAAGAACGAACGGTGTCTCCGTGAAGGCCCTCCTCCAACCCCACCTCCGAACCCTCCCGAACCGGCAACATGTGCGGCATCGTGGGCCTCATCCTGGCCGACACCGACTCGCACAACTCGGACGCGGCGGTCGACTTGCACGAGAGTCTCTACTACCTGCAGCACAGAGGCCAAGATGCCGCCGGCATCACGACCTGCGGTGCTGGCGGCAGAATATTCCAGTGCAAAGGCAACGGCATGGCAGCCAAAGTATGCGCCTCGTCTCGGCCGTCGCGGTATTCTCGTGCTAATGGGACAGGTCTTTGGCGATGGCAAGCGTGTCACCGATCTTCCTGGATACATGGGGATCGCCCACCTTCGCTACCCAACAGCCGGCACGAGCTCGGTATGCACCCATGCACCCAGCACCACGGACACCAGTCTGTTCCACTGCCCTCGCATCTAGCGCTAGACGAGGCCATGGATACCGGCCATGTGTGTCTGCCCGTATCTGAAGCACATGGGACTGACCAGCTACTTCTCATCAGAGCGCGGAATCCCAACCCTTCTACGTCAACTCGCCCTACGGAATCTGGTAAGATTTGACTCTGTCTCTGGCACCGTCATGGATACTGATGCACGACAGCTTCGCCCATAATGGAAACATTACAAACGCCCCCGATCTGCGCCGTTTCCTCGACCAAGAGGCGCACCGCCACGTGAATACCGACTCCGACAGTGAGCTGATGCTCAACATCTTTGCGAATGCCCTCAACGACACGGGCAAGGCTCGTGTGAACACCGACGACATCTTCACGGCACTGACCCGGACGTACCAGAAGTGCGAGGGAGCATGGGCGGTCACGGCCATGATTGCCGGCTTCGGCATCTTTGCCTTCCGCGACTCGTTTGGCATCCGGCCCCTTATCATGGGCAGTCGGCCGTCAGCTACGATCGAGGGCGGCACCGATTACATGCTGGCATCCGAGAGCATCGCGCTTCGCCAGCTTGGCTTCAAGAACATGCGAGACATCCTGCCCGGCGAGGCTGTGTTTCTCCGAAAGGGTGGAGAGCCCCAGTTCCATCAGGTCGCGGCGCGGCAGGGATATTCGCCAGACATTTTCGAGTATGTCTACTTCGCCCGGCCGGACACGGTCATGGATGGTATCTCGATCCACCGGAGCAGGCAGAACATGGGCGTGAAACTTGCCAAGAAGCTCAGGGACACACTGGGCGAGGACGGCATCAAGGAGATCGACGTCATCATTCCAGTTCCCGAAACCAGCAACACGGCTGCGGCCGTCGTGTCGGAGCAGCTCGGCCTGCCATTCTCGAACGGATTCGTCAAGAACCGATACGTATACAGAACCTTCATCCTGCCGGGGCAGAAGGCGCGAGAGAAGGGTGTTCGACGAAAGCTGAGCGCCATGGAATCTGAATTCCAAGGGCGCGTCGTGTGCCTGATTGACGATTCGATTGTTCGAGGCACGACGAGCAGGGAGATTGTGAGCATGGCACGGGAAGCGGGCGCGCGGCGGGTCATCTTTGCTTCGTGCGCGCCGCCCATCACGCATCCGCACATTGTAAGTCCTCGGCCTTGGTATTGGCGAGGGCAGCGCTGACCACGTCTAGCACGGCATCGACCTTGCCAGTCCGCAGGAGCTTATCGCGCATGGGAAGACGAGACAAGACATCGCGAGACACATCAACGCGAACGAGGTGGTCTATGGCGATCTCCTCGATTTGCAGGCAGCGTGCACCGAGGCTTCGCCCCAAGGCCAGATCAAGGACTTTGAAGTCGGCGTCTTCTGCGGCAAGTACAAGACGCAGATCCCAGATGGCTACTTCGAGCACCTCAACCAGATACGAGGAAAGAAGCCGCAGCAGGTTGCACGACAGCCGCAAGCCAGTGGGAACAGCGGCCCAGTGAAAACGGCCGCGGACGGCTCACCCACTGTCGTGGACGGCATCAACGGGCAGGCTGGTGCGGCGGCATCGGCCACGTCGAGGATAGAACCTCGCAGCCCGACAATCCGTGAGGACATTAGGTGAAGTTTTACCGCTGCCCAACGTCACTTGGCTTACTAACACAATTATATAGTCTTCACAACCTCGCAGTAGAGCCCGACAGTTGATAGAGCCCGACAGTTGATAGACCATGATTTAGAAATGAAATGACAATTAAAGAGAGGCATGCCTGCTTGAGGATCATCTCAACCGTGAAGCTCTGGCCAGCTTGAACGGGGAGCGACTTATAATAAGTGGATGGAACTACAATGGGTGCAGGGCACGTGAACAACGCAGATAGCGCGGCCGCCCGTCCTCGCCTCACCTCGCAGAGAGGGATCTGATTGACGGCTGCGGAGGTGGCGCTCTAGCAGGGTGGGTGATTGCAGGGTTTGGCGACGCACAGCATGGACGCGGATGCGCAGGTGATCGGCCGCCAGCGAATGCAGTCCTCGGCACGGCGATTGACCTGGTTCAACAGACACGCATGCACATGCCGTGCGTGCATACAAGTACATGCGTAGATGCGCAGGCAGATGCTTCTTCCAGGGAGAGCAGGACGGCGGTGCCGGTCAGCAGGAGGGGCGAGGAAGTCCGAAGTCAATGGAAAGGAGAGCGGCGGTGGTGACAGTGTGTGGTGGCTCAGGCCGGGCCCATGCCACCCTTCCCCTTCCCACGAGCTGCGGGTATCGTGGCTCCTGCCGAAGGCTTCCCGATACGTACCCCGTACTCGTCGCTGGGCGGAATTAACGAGCGACATGTTCCGGAACGGGAGCTGGTGCGCCGCTGGGGATAAGGCACGGCTATCGATGCACTGGTGCCGCGTGTGAGAGCGAGACACAGAGAGTCCCACCTGATCAAAAACACGCGGAGGCATGACGAGGCGGAGAGGCCAAGAATCGACGGATCGAGTCGCGAGAGGGGCCACGCACGAGCGGGTGTGGTGCCCTGTCGCTCTGCTGCCGGGCCGTGATGGCAGTGCGCCTGGCGGGCGTCTCGTCACTTCCTTGGGGTGCCACAGCGCCGTGACGAGCTCCGTTTGCGAGCTGTGACCTGTGTGCCCTCTGCGAGGTGACGGGAGCCTAGCGCTCTGCAACTGAACGGCTCGCACCAGCACCAGGGCCTGCAGGGCCTGGCAAGGCTCGCCCACCCACCCCCCCGTCGGTCGGTGGCAGACGCCGATGACCAGATCCGTCGGAGGCTGGCTTGGCCGCGGCAGCACGTCAGCGAAGAGCCTGGGCGACCAGGCGACTCAGGAGACCGAGACGGTGGAGCCGCGCTGGAGACGGACCCGGGCTGGGCCTGTGGGGGCATTTTTGGCTTCTGTGGGGAGGCTTGGGAGGAGTGGAGGCTGCGGATGAGCGAGCTGGTGAAAGGTGGAGGGGGGATGGTTGGATGGCTTGGATGGGTGGAAGGGGAGGGTCTCACGCAGATGTGCCGGGGGTGCGGTTGCACGGCTTGGCCCAGCCTTGCCAGCCCAGCCAGCACAGGGCGTGGGCGCTGGCGCAGATGCAATGGCGTGTCAGCTTTCTGAGGCACCAAGCCGCAAGCCAGCTGGAGAGAGATTGATGCTGGAACGAGAACCGAGAAGGGGGGGGGG
>JALHCA010000913.1:0-11178 GCA_024340505.1 Tolypocladium nubicola
GGGGGGGGGGGGGTCTTGACCGAGTCAAGCCTGCTCGAGTTCGATTGTGCGCTGGCTTGGGCACCGTTTCCGTCTTGGCCGTCCGTTTCTGTCCGTTTTCTGATGGGGTGGTGCTGTCGAAACGGTCGAGTCGTCCGTCGACGTCATGTTTACACGACGAACTGTTTTCACCTCGATTCCCCGTGTGCTGTAGGGGTCGCGAGTCGATGGCTGGGTGATTGAGGCGCAAGGACGTAGACCAGAGTATGGGTGGATACGGCAAGGCATCTTTGACGTTTGACATCCGCCTCGCCGGCTCGACGGAGCAGCTGCTGACGTTGGGTTGTCACCTCGCAGTAGCTGATGCCTTGGGCATTTAGGCAAGGATGGGCGCAACCAACAAGGAGCTGTCGAGAGGCTGGTCCACTGGAAGGCTGCCAACTATCGACTATCGACTTGACGAATGAAGAATGTGAGGAAGCGTATGCTCCATTATCAACCTGCCGTTGGCTTCCCCCCCTTTGCTATCCAACGTTGCTCGGCAGATGGGCTGGGCATTTTATCCTCCCATCATCATCCTCGAAGCTTCGTCCTGCATATGCAACACGGGAGACACTCCACTGTCCAGGCAAACCCGAGCACTCAGTGGATATGCGGAAGGTACTGTACAGTACGGACTAGCTCGCGAGCAATATGTTTCACGGGCTGCCAGTGTGGCATCGCCGGGCGGCCGGCTGTTGATGGGGCCTTGCTGCACAGCTCACGCACTCCGGAACTGACTGATCAAACAGCTCTTGGTGGTCAAACCCTGAGAAACGCGCTGGTCATATATGAGAAACGAACCCCCCCATTCGAAGCGGAATAGACACGAGTAGTCTGCAGGAGGCTGTAAAGCTCCAGACATATCTGTACAAATGATGTGCTCAGGGGTTGGCTGCATGGCACCCACCCCGCGACACTTTCCCTCGGTAATGCCACAGTGAGGCCCGATGCCGTTGAGATCGTCAATGCGATCATTCCAATCTCAAGTTGCCGAGATCTTGCTCCAGACAATGGGCTCTTGTCCCAACTTACATGGCCAGCGTCGCTGGTGAGCCGCAGTTGCTTCGCAGCAGGAACGTCAAATGCTCCCTGCTCACTGTTCCATCTAGCTTTCACCTGTAAGTTGGATAGCTTAACCTTCCAGATACAAGGGGCCGGGTTCCGGTGAACTCGCTCGTCGCCAGCGACGTGGGAATTCCGGATTACCGACGACCGGGCAAGCCATTCACTCCGATATTAACCTCCTTCCGGAAGACGTCCGAACCCACGAAATCACGCCAAAACGGCTTGGCACCTGGGCTTCACTCTCTGTGTTTGGTCTCCATACCTACCCAGGATGTAGGATATGAGGCCCATGTGCCCGCGCAGCTGGGACCGCGTCTTGACTCTTGCGCCAGCTGAGCCCCGTCCCAGGAGGTACGTTGCCGCCAGATAAAGTACCTGACTTGATGCAAGTGGGCTTCCATGTGTCGGATTCGATCGTTTCGGCAAGTATACAGTACTCGTATATTGCGACCGAGGCCGGATGCCGCGGGCACGTCATGCTTCCCGAGAGCGGCGGCAAACCTCGGGAGGGTATTTTGAGAATTTGTTTCATGAAACGTGTGGCCTCGCGAGAGGCAGGCGTGTCCGGGCTCGGGGGGATGGCGGTGAGTTTGCTACTCAGGTGCCGCCGCGCATATGCCGCAGCTTGGAGGTTGGCAGAGGGATGGGACGACGACGACGACGCCTTTCACGACACGGCTGAGGCGATACTCGGTACGGACCTGTTTGGGCTCGACAGCCGACAGCCTCCAAAACAGAACCGGAAGGGAAAGGCATGGCGAGCTCCGTCCGTATAGAAGGAAAGTTCCGAGGCCTGAGGCTGTCTGAGGCAACGGAAACGCCTGAAACCAAAGCCATGCAGTCGTCGGCCGAGCGAGAGGCCAAGCGAGCCTCCAAAAGCCCGAAAGGGCAATGTTCGAGAGCGCCGACGGCACGTCTCGAGTCGAACCTTAACAGAGTTTCGTTGTCTGCCGGTAGTTGTTCCATCTCATCCCATAACGGCAACGTTTCAAGAGCGCGTGACCGTTTGGAGCAGAGTTCGAGGCTTGGATAAAACGTCGAGCAGTCTGGGCGCAAGGCTCCAGCGTCCAGCGGGTCGACACCTCCCTCGCCTCACCTGGGGCCTGGCTGCCCCAGTGGGGCAGCCCACTGAAGAAACCTGACTGGGTCTGCGAGTAGTGAGTCCCAGTGGGGTGGAGGGCAGCGGAGCGCTCCACCGGCCCCCCGCGACAGGCCACAGCCACAGGGCGGCGGTGTGCTCCGTACGAGAAGGCAGGCAGGTACTCGTACGTACTTCGCGCGAGTCCTCGTACGTACTCATTACGCCGCTGCAGCCCACAGCGGGCGCGGTAATACCGCCTGCCTTGGCCGTTGCTGCTGCGGCTGCAAGCCACCGCAACAAGGGAAGGGACGGCACAGAAGCTGCGAGGTGGAAGGTGCAGCGGGATTGGGTGTTTCTAATCCCGTACGCGCCTGCTTTCAGGACTTTTATTCTCCCGGCTGTCTGGGTACGTACCGAGCTGGCTGGCCCCCAACCGCGCGACGACTTCACCACCGACCACTGACGAGTACGGAGTAAACCTCACACACCCGACAACTTGAAACCCGGAACCATGTACCATGTCGAGGCTCCATCCATCCTGGACTCCTTGCTACTCGCGCGCCCCGGCAAGGCCTAGCCAAGCCAAGCCCTCACCACCGCAGACATTGCAACCCAGTGGTTGTATACGGAGCGCCGACCGAGTACGCACGAGTAGGCCGGTGCTTCTTCGTACGAGGCCGTCGTGTGGAATCTCGCAAGCGCATCCACAATCATCCCGCGCGCGCCCGCACGCCCGGCCGACGGAGACGCGCAGGAGGGCAGTGGGCAGGCGGACCGAGAGAGAAGGGCTGACAAAACGGACACCAAGCACGATGCAGGCACCGCGCCAGATACCGGCACCCGCACTCACCCTTGAGCCTTGGGCCCTGGACTGGACTTGGCCGACACGCCCCCAGACCCCCCTCCATCCCTCCCGTCCCCTCCTCTCTGGGTACCTGATGCCCCAAGTTTTACAGTACGGGCTCGAGGGGACTGGCGAATCCGGCTCCGCTGGGACCGGCGTTCCGAGCCTGACCTTGCTAGCACGACGACGGGGCTCCTGGATGCTTGACCATCCATGGCAGTGACAGTGACTGCCGGGTACGATGGGTGTCGAGTGGCGGGCAGGCCGGCTGCCTTTGTCCTGTCGAGTTTTGTCCTGTCCTGTCCCGACCCGTCCTGTCTTGTGCCCTGTCTGCTCCCTGACTCTGCTGTATCCGTACCTGACTCCGTACCCATCGTCGTCGCCGTTGCCATCACCTCTTATGACGGCCGTCTGCCCATGGGTCTCTCCTCTGGTACACGAGTTTCCTCAGTCGTGTGTTCCCGCCCTAGCTAACTTTTGTCGGCTCCGAGCCCTTTGTTGGCCTAACACTCTTTTGTCTTGCCTCATCCTGGTCCCTGGTATTCTTCTCTTAATATCTCTTGGTCTATATTACACCCAAGAGCCGGCACTCTCGTCCTTCGTTGCGAGACTGCCGCTCCACCACTCCACGATCTTTCCACCGAGTAGGCCAGGACAAACCATCCAGCGCCGATCCGCTCCCTTCCGAACTCGTCCGACATCAGTGCCTCTTAAGAACCCATACTGTCCTTTACTTTCTCCTGGTTCACTTTGATGCTCGTACCGAGGACACTTACGCTCCCTACTCGATTCACCCCGCGACCCGAGTTCATCCCGGTCGCGATACCAACCCTACTGGCGCTTCGATCTTGCGCAACTCTTGGTAAGTGATCGGGATTCGGCTCGAGGCATCCTCGCTTGTGTCGTTTATATGACACGCTTTTGCCCGAAGGCTTGCTTTTATTTAGACCTGCATGGCTTTGTGCCCACTCATCTGCAGTTTGCTAACGAACCACCACCAAGCAGGCGCCTACTATTCTTGACCCAACAACAGCTTCCTTTCTTGAGGGCCTTTACACATCCTTGTGGTTCTCTTCATTTATCTCGCCGAGACCCTTGCCAGGGCCATGGAATCTAGCCAGGCCGAACTGTATGCCTCCTCTGTCTCCGGATCCTCCTCTTGCAATGACCTTGCTCACACAGCATGCGACAGACGGCATCAGATGCAAGCACGCCACTTCTACTACAACACCGCCGACGAGAAGCTGCAGTCGCCGAGCCCGCACATGGCATATCCCGTGGCGATGATGGACGGGAGCGGAGTGCCTACGACCGAAGGGATGGTGTCTGGAAATGCGGCGTGGATGACACCACCGACCTCGCAGCCGCGCCGACGGCCCGCGACAATTTACCAGGGCATGTCTTGCTGCGTTGGCGATGAATGCACGGCGATGCCAAACTGGGACTCGCTGTCTCTGCAGCCCGGGCCCGACGACGCGACGTCTCGACCCGTCTCCATGCACCAGGAGCTCCTCCCCCTTGGCATGGCTAATGGCGGTGAGTGCTTTCGCTTCCGCTATCAAAACCCGAGCTGACCAAGTACAGGTCACTGGACCCAGAAGACTTGCGAGGAGAGCCTTGATTTTCAGGGACTGGATGTGGACGGGCCAATCGGTCAGGCCTACACCACCGACGACGCTGTTCCCATTATTGACCTGAGGTTTTCAAATTCAGCGCAAGACGGACAGGCCTTGAACTTGGACGGCAGCCTGAATCATCGCAGGATGTCCGGCTCGTCGCTCACCACGTCCGGCGCCATGTCGGACCTACCATCGTACGACGACTTCTCGACCGCCCTCTCTGAAGCGCCTTCGTACAGCTCAGACTACCCTACGACGTCGAACCGCAACTCCTTGATGTCCTCGATACACATATCGCCTGTGCCATCGCCGCGCATGACGCCCCATAGCAGACCCGAGCAAGTCAGAGCGCATAGCCGCGGCCGGGCATCACCATCCCCTCGGCCGAGCATGCGATCAGTCCCGTACAGCATCGAGGGGTCAAAGAACCAGCGGTGGTCGACGGGGTCATATGCTCCGTCACAGAACCGACGACATTCTCCCTTTGTGTATAACAGCACACCCGACATGTACGGAATGCCGCAGCGAATGTCCTATCAAGGACCCCCTCCCACGACCTTTGCCCCGCAGCCGCAACAGCTGGGTATTGGAAACTTTCATGGAGGGCCACGAGCACCATACATGATGGCTGGGCAGTCGATGTACCAGAGAAATAACATGCTCCTGCCATCCCAACCCTTCCACCCTGACGCGCGCCACTACGAGCAGCCGCCTCCGCTGCCATCACAGGGCCTGTTCAAGATGCTGCAGAGCAACGGGGATCCGCATACGCTTCATGGACTCTATACCGACCTCTCGGATCCTCCCGATCTGTTTGCCTCGCTGCAGGAGGAGCAGATCCCACCCCCTGAGGAGGACATGAACCCGTCGAATCCCGACATGGTTCCATACGAGCAAGACCTGAGATTCGAAGGCGACTTGTACACTCCCAGGTGGGTTCGCGGCCATGGCAACAAGCGCGAGGGCTGGTGTGGAATCTGCAAGCCAGGGAGATGGTTGGTCCTCAAGAACTCGGCATTCTGGTACGACAAGTCCTTCACGCACGGAATCAGCGCCGCTACGGGTAGCCCTTTCCAGGAGCCGCTGGACACGAGGCGGATGGATGGCAACCCGGACGTCTGGGAGGGCCTCTGTGGAAGCTGCAACGACTGGATTGCTCTGGTGAGCAGCAAGAAGAAAGGCACCACGTGGTTCAGGCATGCGTACAAGGTAAGGGCACACGCTCACGAGGAAAAATGAGGAATGCGGGCTAACTTGCCGTAGTGCCACGCCCATCCCAAAATCAAGGATGCGCCGAAACGTCGCCGGGAGACCTGCCAGAGCCGAGGACTGGCCCAGACCTCGAAAAGCAAGCCGGGCACGCAGCGACCGGAAACCCCACAAAGCGGCGTCATGACCCCTTCTGGCATGAATACTCCTACTTCCGTACCGATGGCTCAGGTTCACGCGAAGTCCCAGCCCCAACACCAGATGACTCCGGTCCTGACCCCTGAGCCGCTCCGTATGCCGAGCGCGAGGCCGCCGACGTCGCTCCCGAGCTCCATAGACGGCTTGGGAAACATGATCTAGAGCCCAAGATTGTCCCTTTCTGTATCAACCGATGAATTGTCCCGAGATTTCCTTTGTCTGGTCACGGTTTATGGATTGCTCTGTTTTGTCGGCCCGAGATTGAACCAAAGTGAACGAGCTCATGATTTGTGGCACCACGCGTATGTATGTCCTTTCACGTTGAACTTGTATAGGATTGGTATGGTTCGTCCGGCCGCGGTGTGCGTTTCTTTCGGGTTTTTGCCTTTTTTTGCTGGACATTGGGGTATGGAAGGAAAAGGGATGGAACGGAATGGACCTTTTGGTCTCACGGTGCCGTGATGCAGCTGGGTGGCCCTCTGATTCCCCTGCCTATATGGCTGTATCTACTTTTCTTCTTCTGTACAGCTGTTTTGATCACAAAGGGGCAGGGAGAGGGCGGATCCACGGAGACCCCCGGGACTGGGGCTTGGGAGAGGTGCCAGATTGTCTCGTTTCAACGTATCGCAGTGTGTTGGGCGGGCAACGTCTTCCGTCGTCTTGATGGGTATATAGCGGGCTCGATGGGCCGGAGTTGTTTGAAGTTCGCATGGCAGCGCCGGCGAGGAGGGTCAGGGTAGCATTAGGTAGATAGACGGTCACGGAGCGAATGACATTTTGTGCCTTTTCAGACAGAACGTTGCTGTTTTTTAAGAGTGTTTCTATAGCTCAGCCCGGGAGGTGCATGCGCCGTCTGGACTCGGGATGAGGCCAAAGGGGCGAAGCAGGCAGGGACTTCGGATGCAATCCCACCTTCGTCACCAATAGACCAACCAGCCCAGCCAACAGTCCAGACGGCCCAGTCGACTCAACGAGCGGTCCAGGGATACAAGCACACCACTCGACGACACCTCACCCTCCAGGGCCCCTGATCTACAAAGCAGTCCCCCCCGTTTGCGATAAACCAGCGGAGCACCGCCGCCGTGGACGGCAGCCTCGGTAATCGTCCTCATCTCGCCTGATCTTCGACACAGCGCAGGTGGATCAGGGGCAGCGAGTGAGCCCATAGCACCCATCTGGGATCGAAAGCTTAAAAACAAAGACGCCGAACGGAAGGACACCAGAAGATTACGCACGCACTTCCCTGGTGCCCTTGTTCATGCGGACCCTGTCCGAGTACGGCAGGTCTGTGGGAATAAGGCGTGTGTGCACTCCGTACGGAGTACTCGCAGATGAATGGAGGGGGGGCACAGCAAGCCTTGGAGGGGCACTCTCGATGGAGCGGGGGATATCCTGGCGGGGAAGTTTGCGCGGCGTGTAGGAGAAGGACGGGGCGGTTTATGCGCCGCGGTTACGTGATCTGAGGCTCAAGGACCACGGCGGAAGGGCGCTGGAGGTGCCGACCATTGAGGATAATACCACACGAGTCCGGCTGTGAGGGCTTTGGAGGTTCAGCTGTGCTTGACCTGGAAGTCAGCCGAGGGCTATAAGACCGCTCTGTTAATGTAGAGCATGTGAGCCCCCCAACCCGGAATGGTCAGCAAGCCAGATAAGAGACGATGAGATTTGCTCCGTGCTCACCCGTGGACGCCGATATTGTCCCCCAAAGGAGCCTTTGTGCTATAGAAGCGCAAGTAATAAGATGCGCCTCACAACCATACCTGGTATTGGACGACGACGACGAATCATCGATTGCTGGCTCGAGCTCTCAAACTCGGATCATGCAAGCACTTTAAGCCGAACCCCTGTCCAACTGGCTGGCCACTACGGACTAGTAGGCACCAATCACTATGCAGCGGAGGGTTCTCTCAATGTCCACCAGTCAATGGCTCCAAACGGCCTGCCTCTGGGACACAAGCTGGACGCATCTTGGCTCTCGTTTCAGAGTCTGCAAGCTTCCAGAGAGATTGGGAGACAGAAGTTGAGAAATGGCACCGAAGATACTCGGGCGTGGGATTGTACCAGCAAGGGGGGCTTCCAAACCAAGTCGTTCACCACTTGGTGGTATGGCGCCAGAAAGACCGTTAGTCCCATTGTTGTCGAATCCTCTAATGAGCGCCATCTGGGGCGTGTTGGTAGCTTGATGGTGAGATGCACATCAGACGCAACGGACACAGGCATTAGCCCCTCCACTCAGCTCGGCGCAGACGACGAGACTATGCTGCATTTGGAGATGCGATTCGGAGTCGGGCAGCCGGTCGTCTCATCCTCCAGTTCGCCGCTCCACTGTTGAGGTTCGTCGGACCTGAGAAGAAAGGAATTTGGGTTTGCTAATTGTCATAGTGTATCCCCGAGAAAGCAGTCGCGCAAGGGGTACGGATACAGTGTGGCTGCTGGTGCCTTGCCGGTTGTTGCCGCTCCAAACAAAACCAGGAACGAATATGAATTGCGAGCGGCGGCTTGCTTGTGGAATCAGCCGTGCAGTTGCCCGTGCGAAGTCAAAAGCTCGTCCTATTGATACCATCGTTATGCATGTCTGCGCTAAAAGGCGCCTCTGGAAGTATTATGGCCGGAGCTCAATCCAGCCTATGCTGTCATGGGCATCCGATGGAAGGCAGCACGATCTTGCTCATCTGGAACAATGCACCTGTGAGGCGAGGGCGGCTTGTCTGAGGCGGCCTGGCGGGCTCGGAACAATGGCGTGAGGACAGACCGAATGGACAGCAGAGGGAACGATCCTTCCGCATCCAAGGCAAGACCAGCAAGCCGCGTTTCTTGCCCAACGCTCACAGAGACCAAACGCCGGTCGAATTGGTATCCCATCGAGTGGCGCCAGATGGGCAAACCTCAATGCACAGCCCGGACTGTCCGACGACTGCCTGCGGTATTGGAGCCTTTCTCTTCTTGACCAAACAGGGGTTGGTTGATTGATCGAGATCTGCGCAAGTTCTTGCCGGGCACCGTCGACGTGTCGCTGCCAGCCGGGAACCTGCAGCACTGTGGCTGCAATGTTTATCTCGTTGTCTGGCCAAACAAGACGGTTCTCGTTGGGGTAAACGCCGTCCCGAAATGCGGCCCGCTCGCGGCCAGCGGCTGCAGTAGGCCCTTGAAACAAACATTGTAAGCGGCTGGTGTGAGAGAGCCACTAGACAACATGGCGCACGAGGAAGACGGGGAGCTGGTCCGTTGCACCACAGCAAGCATTGTGCGTCCGTGGTCCGGCTCTGTGGGCCTGGAATCGAGCCCAACCTCGAGGCGCTAGAACGATGGCGTAAAGTCTACCGTCAGTGGTAAGGGAGGCTTCGCGTTTCCCAAGGGCTTCCCGGGCCTTGAATCCGCTCGGTCACTGTTGTTTTGGTTTCCTGTTGCGCTTGCTGTACGGAGTTTGTAAATCGATCCCGCCTTGGATAACCGGGACTCGATATGGCTGACGAAACGTACGTGTGCACCGTAGCAGCACCGGCGCCTATGCTCCTCATCTCCTCTGTCTCTGCTGCGGGACGGGCCCGGCGCTGGCGACGAGACAGCCCCAACGAATGTCTCGAGCTCTCGTCCCTCCCTTCGGCGCCGCGGCGTCCAGGAACGGCTTGGCCTTGGAACGTTGGACCTGTCCCCTCACTGCCAGGCATGGGGAGTTGTCTGCTTGAGAGAGCAGAGGCAGCGGGAGAGAGCCGGAGGGCACGATTGGGCCCCGGATTGGACTCGACAATTGGACTCGACGATACTCGAAGAGGGCCAGCTTGCCGCGTCAGATAAGCGCCGGGACAAGCGCTGCAGCCATCGTGTCATGTCATGGCGGTTTGGGTGAGTCGGCAAGCTGCAGGTTGGCGAGGTCGTGTTCGATGGTTGGAGGACCGAGGCGCCACGCCGTGAGGTGTCCTGTGGTGTTGCCGCTTGGCGCATTCACAGGAGGCGTCGGCTGTCCCTGCCAAGTCGCAGGACCCGGAGTTGTTCGCCCTTGTCTGGCCTCCCGTCAAGCTGCAGCGCCTGTACAGAGCCACTAACACGAGAATAGCAGCACGCAGCAGAGGTGGCCAAGCGAGGAAGGGCTAAAGTCGGGGTAAAGTCGCGGCAAAGCCACGCCGGGCGCTGATGGCTGACACAGAGCCGCGTCCTCCCTGCTTCCAGCAGCTCTGCCATGTGCCCGCGCCTGTCTCGCCCGCGGAATTCGCACAGCCGGGCGCGGGCCAACGCAGACAAGACAGAGTTTCGCGAGGAAATATGCAGCGGCGGAGAGACTGGTGATGGATGCGACTCTTGTTTGTTGCGTTTAACAACCGGATCCCCAGGAACGAGGAACGGGGCGTCGCGGGGTTACCACAAAGGCAGTTGCCACATCCGGGCGCCGACATCCACAGCGCCAGGTCCACTGGCGACGGCGCTGCTGTGCTGGGCTGAAGGCGCCGGCTGATCGTCACAGCATCTCCTTCGCCTCTCCGTCTCCCAGAGCTCAGGCGCTCGACCCCTGCCAGGCCCACCACTGCCCGTCGACTGGCTCCCATGCCGCCAGAAAAATTTACCGAGCGAAGCCAGCTTGCCAGCCCAGGCCGCCTTCTGCCTAGTAGGGAGGTAGAACGACAGAACAGCATCATCACCACCTGTGGTGCACGCTGAGGTACTTACCTGCCTGCTGTGCCTGGTGCCGTCTTGTGCTGGCCACTCCTCCTCCTCTCCTCCTCTCGTGCCATCCCATCACGTCCCGCCCTCCATCGTCCCCCTCTCTTCTTCTCTTTATCCTCCTTCACCGGTGGCCACACATTTGCGCCCCCTTGGCCGTCTCTTGGGGCCTGCACGAGCGAGATCCGGGACCAAGAGCCGTTCTCTCCCTTCTGCAGCTGCTCTGCACCCCCGGTTTTTGTGGTTCGAGTGAGTCTCTCCCTTGCCTGGCCCTCTCTGCCCTGGGGCCCAACTACCTCATCCCGCCATGGCACTAAGGTAATTACAGAGCTGACCTCATCTGTGTCCCTTCAACTCCTTTAGACCTTAACGATCTCCTTGTTCCTGTTATGATTGTCAACGAATTCTGGGTTACGTGCCACGAACATCTACCTCTGCTTCTACCTCGTCGAATCTACACATCTTGAACGTCAACTCCCCCCCCC
>JALHCA010000914.1:0-10583 GCA_024340505.1 Tolypocladium nubicola
GCCCGGGGGCTCAGCGACGCGCTGGCCTCGGCCGTCGCGGCCAGGGGCTGCAGCCGGCGCGAGCGGCGAGGATACCTGCGGCAACGGGGTCAGCCACGGCGACACGGAGCGGGACGGAGCGCGCTCGCTCACCTGCCCCTCCGCGACGGGAGGACCTCGCACCGGGCGCCCGACGCCGCGCAGTTGGCGCAGGGCTGCGCCTCGGTCACGTTGCACTTGACGCGGCGGCTGTTGCACTCGCGACAGGCGTGCTTTGCGCGCGTCTTCTTGGGCCTCGCGGCGGCGGCCGACGCGGGCGGCGCCATGGCACGGGGGCGGCGGCGGCTGGCGGCCTCGGTGCCGGCGGCGGGAGGCTCATGGGAGGGTCGCGACCCGGTGTGGCGATGCGCCGTTGCTGCGCGGGCGTGAGGCGTGCGATTGAGAAGCTGGCGGGTTGTGGTTGTGAGAAGAGGCGAGGAGTCGGGTGCTGGAAATATGGGCACGGCGGATCTTTTGCCGTGGCATCGCCCTGCTAAGCGCCAACCTCGGCCGGACTGACAATGTCGCGATGGAATCCGTTTTCAGAGTACGTCTATTCATGTTTCTCTTCGGTGCTACCTAATGCCCTCGGTGAGGTTGCAACGCCCAGATGCCTCCCTCGGTCTCATTCGGCTTAATGCCAACTACGCACGCCGTACCGCTCACCGCAGCCCGTCCGTCTAGTAGCTCCGCGGCAGCTGCAGCACCTTTTCGCTGATGTAGTTCAGGATCATCTCCCTGCTCACGGGCGCGATGCGCGGCACCAGGCACTCCCTGAACCACCGCTCGACGTCGTACTCGGCCGCGTAGCCCATGCCGCCGTGGGCGAGCACCGCGCGCTCGCAGGCCGTGAAGGCGGCCTCGGCGGCCACGTACTTGGCGCTGTTGGCGGCGATGCCCACGGCGTCCTGCCTGACCGAGGCGTCCGTCCTGCCGGCGTCGTACAGGCGCGCGGCGTGGTACGTCGCCAGCTTCGCGGCCTCGAGGCGGACATAGGCGTCGGCCAGGGGGTGGGCGACGCCCTGGTTCATGCCGATGGGCCGCTCGAAGACGACCCTCTCCCGCGCGTACGCCGCGGCCTTGGCCAGCGCGGCGTATCCCAGCCCGAGGGCCTCCCCGGCCAGCAGGCAGCGCTCGGCGTTCATGCCGTGGAGGATCATCCGGAAGCCCTGGCCCTCCTCCCCGATGAGCGCCGCGGCGGGGACGTGGTAGTTGTCGAAGAAGACCTCGTTTGCGTCGACGGCCCGGCCGCCCATCTTCTTGATCCTGCGCATGTCCAGGCTCGGCCGGCCGCGGTCGAGGTCGATGCAGAACAGCGAGAGGCCCTCGCTCGGCTTGCTGACCCGGTCCCGCGGCGTCGTGCGCGCGAGCAGCAGCATCTTGGCCGCGACCTGCGCGCACGTAATCCAGATCTTCTGGCCGGTGATGCTGTACCCGCCGGCGACGCGGTCCGCCGTCGTCGCCAAGCCCAGCGTGTTGAGGCCCGCGTTGGGCTCCGTGACGCCGAAGCAGACGCGCCACGCCCCGGATATGATGTTCGGGATGGTCTCGCGCAGCTGCTCCGGCGTGCCGAACCTGGCGAGCGGCTGCGTCGCGTACACGTTGGCGTGGATCGCCTGCGCCCCGGCCATCCCGGCGCCCGACTCGGCGACCGTCTGCATCATCATGGTCGCCTCGGAGATGCCCAGGCCCGCGCCGCCCAGCGACTCCGGCAGCGCGATGCCCAGCCAGCCGGCCTTTGCGAGGGCCGCGTGGAACTCTGCCGGGTCCTGCTCCCGTTGGTCGTGCTCCTGCCAGTACGTGTTGGGGAACTGCGAGCATATCTGGCCGACGGCCTCGCGGACCATGAGCTGGTTCTCCGTGAAGCCCGTCGTCTCCATGAGCCGCCGGGGAGGTGTCGAGGACAGGGCTCGACGCCCCGAGCCTGGGGCTTCATTCTGTCTTGAGGCGCAGCGGCGTGCTGGACCTTTTGCAGATGCCGACGGCCGTATCCTGTGCAAGAGTGAGCGGGACATGCTGATTCTACCAAACGTTTACAGGTCGCGTAGCATGAGCTCGACTTATACGGAGCTATGGACCACAACCTTGGTACGCTAATTGAAGAGCATCCCCGCGCTGAGCCCTCTGTGGGTGTTGGGCGTTGACCATACAGCCGACTCGCTTGCAAAGGGGCCAAATAGCCGACACCCGCGTCAATGCCCGGCTCAGCTCACCTCGATTCAACACTCTCACTCAATGATCATAATCGAGTACTTTGTGCACATCACCATTCTTATCTTAATATGTGCAGGTCCATCTCTTAGAACGACTTCTACGTTAATACACCAGTCTATCCGCGGCAGAGCGTAAAGTCGTCCAGTCCAGCATCCGGCACCACGGCCTTGGGCAAACACAGCTGAACGTGTTCCCCCTTCAGGTTCTTGAACACTCGCGAATACTCTCTCTATCGACAGCATTAGCCTAAACTGAACGCATGTACGCGCAAAACAGGAAGACCTACCTCTGTGATGGAGATGAACTCGTTGTACTTGCCGTCCTTCTTCAACTTGTCGCGCACGAGGTCGCCCACGCCGCCCAGGAGAGCCACGACCGTGGTGATCTTGCTGTCCCAGGTGACCAGCGCGGAGACCAGCTCGCCATCGACTCTCGTAGACTCTGTGCTCCCGTATGGGTCTGATGGACAGTGTCAGCTCGGCTATGCCTTGGCGAAGGGTGTCGCAGCGGACGGCACTCACTCTGCATCTTCTTCGCCACGACCATGTTGCGCCACCACGCGAGACCGACGGACTTGTCGAACATGATCGTTGGCCAGGCGCCGTACGGGGTGATGACGTCGTGGTACTGCTTTTTCTGGCTCGCGATGGACGGGATGCCGGCGGGCGAAATATACCCGAGGATGGCGTCGGTTTTCGGGTCCGTCGAGTTGTTCACGGAGGCGAAAAGCCCCGGGACCTTGGCCACGACGGAGTTGCAGGTCCTCGCCCGCTCGGCGTTGTGGTAGAGACGCCTGTTCATCACTGCCGTCAGCTGGGTTGACTGTAGCGAATAGTGCAGAGCATCGGACGTGACGGGACCTACCGCACAATGTCCACATCGTAGTACGGCATCTCCAAGACCTTCCATGGCTCGTGGCTCGAGAACCAATACCCTAGACTGGTCAGTGCCAGTTGGGTACGTGCCGCAGAGGCCGCTCACCTTGCTCAACCGTGATGGGACCAACTCCTCCTATATTGTACTCGACGCTCACCAGCTTCGCTCGCTTCGCCTTCCAGAGCTTGTCCTTTTCATCCTTGGACAGATTGCCAAAGAGGTTGACAAAGTGCGCAAAGAGCTCGCCTTCGTATGGATCATCGAGGTAGTTGGTGCCTTCGCACTGGTACTCTTGGCCCGTCGCGGTGACCGGCAGCGTCTGGTCCTTTATGGCGGTTACAGCGCAGATGTGCCCGGAGCCGGCGTAGAACACGGGCACTGCGGTGGTCTTGGTATAGTCGAACCACTTCTGCCACCCCTTTGCCAGCTGAACAAACGGCGGCTTGCCAGTCTTTTGCAGGGCCTGGATGCAGGCATAAACGGCCCAGAGAAGTTCACTAGAAGAAGGCGGTTCAGCAACTGTCCGCCCTGTTTGGTCTCAAGCCAATCTGCGCTCACCCATTGTCCAGTGCGGGAACGCGGTTGACCCAGTCCCAGGTGGGCTGGACGTCGTTGCCGCTGGTCGTCATCCACGGCAGAAACCCACCGAATCCGGGGTACGTCGCGTTGAAGCGAAGATACGTCTGCAGCTTCTTCTCCAGTATAGAGGCCGCAAACCCGGGCGCCGCGGACGGCTTGTCGGAGGTGAGGAACCGTGCTGCCTCGGGGGACCCAGCAATGGCACGGGCATAGAGCATGATCTGAAGAGCCTATTTCATGTAAGAAAAGCACAAGGCCGTCGGAAAGAGACTGGACAAAGGGGCAAACCTCTTTACTGGCCGCGCTGAACGGGTGCTTGGCGGTGCGTTCGCCCGTGGTCCAATTGAGCTGCGTGCCGTCGTAGCTCATGCCGTTGGCAGAGTTGTAAGCGACGTCGTTTTGATGAAACTTTCCCTCCCAGAACAGGAGATCCTGCTCGAAGCCACGGGGATTGGCAAGCAGTTTCTGCTGCGTCCATTTCGACGCAAAGCGGCACGACGGCCGGGCATCGCGCTGCTCGTGGCCGGCCGAGGGCAGCGCCGCGGCCGCCGTCAAGCCGGAAACGGCCAGGAGGCCTTCCAGCAACAGCTTCATGTTGACTCGACGAGTATGAACAAGTGCTATTGATCAGAGTGGTGAAGATGGCCAATTGGAACTGCTGAGCGGCTATCATCTGCCTCAGCTCGTCCAATGCCAGCGGCGCATGAAGATTATTTATAGGCGCCCTCGATGCCGTACGACACGAGGCACTGCAACACCTCACCAGGACCGTACCATCCTGGCTGGCAAGTCAGACACGTACGTAACGATCAGGCTCATAAACGAATGGCGATCTTCTTCCCCAAACCCCCATCCCCATCCCCATCCTCATCCCCTCCCCCTCCATCCCCAGCTTCTGCCCCCGCTCGGCTTGAGGGGAAGCTGAAGGTGAAGCCACGTCCTGGGATGGCTGCGGAGAAATGGCCTGCAGCCCGAATTCAATAAAAAGGTGGAGTCTCGGCTGCGAGTCGCGAGATTATCAGCCCATATTTGGCCGTCATAAATCCCCGGGGCCCCTCCCCTCAGTTTGACGTCGTTTCTCCGATCTCACCAACCATCAAGCCAAATGGCCTCAGCAGGCGCAATGCCGGGCTCTCCTCCACGACCGCCATCGCCGGTTGCGGATAGGCCTCGACGGAGGCCCGTCAGCAGGGCCTGCGACCGCTGCCGGCGCAGAAAGGCAAAGGTGAGTGGGCGATTTCTCCGGCTGGGCATCCTGAGCCCCTGGACGGCCGTCTGTCGTCGAGACTCGAGACACGCGGCATCGACTGACGCATCCCCGACTCGCCGTGTTAGTGTGACTACGTCAACTCGGCCGGCGGCTGCACCCACTGCCGCGACAACGACGTGCGCTGCACGTTTGACCTGCCGCTGGCGAGGCGCGGGCCCAAGTCCAAGAAGAGAGCCGAGTCGTCGGTCCCGCTCGGACCCGGGCCCGGCGCTGGCCCCGGCTCGTCTTTCTCCGCCCACGGGCCCCTCCCGCCGGTCTCGCTCCCCGGCGGCACTAACAGCGCCGCTGGCGGGGGACCGGCTTTCGCCAGCCCGTCCAACTCGTCGGCGGCGTCGTGGGAGCCGGTGGGGAGCCTGAGCATCAGCCATGTGCTCTCGCCACCGGCGGTCCGCGACTTTACCGCCCCGAGCCCCCAACCCCCCGGGAGCCATCCCGTGTCGGCCCTGAGCCGCTGGCACGGTCTGGCGCGGGCCCTGGCCTTGCGGAACGCGAACATCGAGCGGAGCGTGAACCGCTGCCTCGATCTCTTCTTCGAGTACCTGTACCCGCTTACACCCCTGGTGCACGAGCCGAGCCTCCGGGATGGCCTCGCCTTCTTCACCAGCCAGTGCCCGTCGGCCGCGGCCGCCCAGCCGCCGTCGCACGCGGAGCTAGAAACTAGCCCGTTGAACATCACGAGCGTCGGAGAATCGTGGTCCAGGTTCCCCCGGCACGCGCGCTCCGACTCCATGTCTGGCGGGGAGGCCCTGAAGACCTGGCCCGACGCGACCTTTACCTTCATCACTGCCGTCTGCGCCGAGGCGGCGTTTCTGCTCCCCAAGGACTTATTCCCCGAAGGAGAAACCGTCGCCGACGTCTTCCTCGAGGCCTCGCGCGACTGCCTCAACCACTACCTGGAGGCGGACCTCGAGAGCCCCAACGCCAACTCCATTACCATCCGCTACTTTCACTCCAACTGCGTCCACGCGGCCGGGAAGCCAAAGTACTCTTGGCACATCTTTGGCGAGGCCACTAGGCTCGCGCAGGTGATGCGCCTCCACGAGGAGGCGTCGCTCGAGGGCCTGTATCCAATCGAGGCCGAGCTGCGCCGCCGGGCCTTTTGGATCGTGTACATGGGCGACAAGTCGGCGGCGATTCTCAACAACCGGCCCATCACCATCCACAAGTTCTCCTTCGAGTCGGGCATCACCATAGCGTACCCTACGGGGCTCGAGGACCAGCCGCCGCCCCTGGGCTCCTCCACCGACGCTACCTCGAGGGCGCCGGACACGGTCCGCCGGAGTTTCATCGACGGCTTCAACGCAAACCTGCGGCTGTGGCAGGCTGCCGCGGACCTGCTGCTCGAGATCCGCATGTTCCAGGACCAGCGGTCGGTGGAGTTTCCCAGCGCCGCGCAACCCGACATGCTGTTGACCGAGGATGAGCGGCAGCGGCTGGACACCCTCTACGTAAACTTCATCACATGCCTCGACGACCTGCCGCCGTACTTGCAGTCGTACACGTTTGCCGCCATCGCAAGCGGAGGCAAGCACACCACGCAGTCGACCCAGTTCGTCATCCAATGCGCCAACCTGCAGGTCTCGTTCCACTGCTTGCGGATGGTCATCACCCAGAAGTTCGAGGACATCTCGTACTTCGCCCCGGGGGCTGAGCAGGCCGACCTCAGGAAGACGGAGATTGTTCGAGACATGCTGCGGGTGATGCACGAGGCGCCGTTCTGGTCGCTGCAGGTCAACGGGGAGCCATATGTAAGATTCCTTCCGCCCTCTGACCCCGAACACGTCATTGACGCGCTCTGAACAGGTGGAAAAGATCCGGCTCATAGGGGCGAGCCTGCTGGCCATCATCCATCGCAACCAGACGTCCCCCCTCGGCGCCCGAGCGCGCGGTGACTTCAGCGTGCTCCTCGACATCTTGACGAGATTGGACTCCAAGGCCTCGGATGCGCTCAGAAGTAATTCCACTTTTGCTTTGTAGGTATTGTTTGCTGGCGTACTGGGGAGCGTCTCATGCTTCGGATCACGGTGCAAATTGTGCCCATGTAAGAGTAACAGCGATGGATACCCTAACGTTTTCTTCTCCGTAATTGTCACAATGCACTTATTTAAGATCCCGAGTATTTAAAAACGTCGTCTATGGCTCGAGGATGAGCCCCTGCTCACAATGGACTTGCTGGCTGATACATGAAACGGCACCGGAATATGCAAGTCATTTGTGAGTTGAACAAATCCAGACAGCGACAGGCTCGAGAGCCATCCGTCCATTGCCAGCTACGGCCGTACTCTATTCGACATGTCATCAAGCAGCCATCTTGATGCCCTGTCTCTCAGCAAACATGTTCTTCAACAGGAGAGCCGACTTCTTCGGCGTCCGCTCCAGAGTGTTGTAGTCTGTAAACGTCACGCCGAAGCGCGGGCCATAACCGTCGGACCACTCTAATAACAGCAACGGTTAGTGCAAGGCTCGGATTATACCGAGATAAACGAGGCATTCTTACCCAGGTTGTCCAGGAGCGCCCACGCAAAGTAGCCCTTGATCTCGGAGCCGTCTTCCTGCACCGCCTTGCAGATGGCGTCGAGGTGGGAATCAAAGTACCGGATCCGGAAGGGGTCGTCGATGGCCTCGTCGCGCGTCATCTTGTCCTCGCCGGGGCACGGGCAGCCGTTCTCCGTGATGTAGATGGGCTTGCCGTACAGCCGGTAGACGCGCGTCAGGTGCTTGCGGAACATGCCCGGGCACGAGCGCAGCCAGCCGAGGCCGCTCTCCTCGCCGACCGGGACGCCGCTCCTGTTCTGCTGCAGCTCGTCGAGGTTGCCGACGTAGTCGGTCTCGCTGGCCGGCCCGTCGCGGTGCCGCGCAAACTGCGACGTGTAGTAGTTCATGCCGTAGAAGTCTGTCTCGGCGGCGCGCAGCAGGGCGAAGTCGGCGTCGGTGAAGGCGGGGAGCCGGCTGCCGAGCTGCTCGCGCATGCAGCTGGGGTAGTCTTGCTTGAGGCTGGACGCGGTCAGCTAGGCATCGTGACACGCGCGCGGGCGAAGTGCTCACAATATGGGGTTGGCAAACCAGCCGATGTGAAACTCCATCCTCCTCTCGGCGGCGGCATGGTCGCGGTCGTCTGCGCTGTCCCACGGCTCGTAAAAGTCTCCGTTGAGCGAGATGCCAATCCGCCCCTTTTGCTTTTCCCGGAAGCCTTGGTTGTAGGCGATCACGGCCCGGGTGTGGCTCATGATCTGCGCCTTGCCGACGATCCACGGCTCCGTTGCGCTGTCGCCCTCGGTGCACTGCTCGTTCGTGCTGCTTCGTCCAGGGGCGTTTCCGCCCGTGGCATAGCCCTTGACGCGACGTTAGCTGCGTGGCAACACCGCAGGGGAGCATCGGGTCGGGACCTACAAAGATGGACTGAATCCAGGGCTCGTTGAGGGTGATCCAGTCCTGGACACGGTCTCCGAACCGCTCAAAGCACACCCGGGCATACCTCTCAAAGTCTCTCTGAGACTCCTCGACGTCCAGCCACCCGCCGTAGCGGTCGTGCAGAGCCTGGGGCAGGTCCCAGTGATACAGCGTCACCCACGGCGTGATGCCCCTTCTCACAAGCGCATTGATCAGCCGGTTGTAGAAGTCGATGCCGGCCTCGTTGACGGGGTCCTCCCGCCCGCCAAGGGGGATGATGCGGGACCAGGATATGGAGAAGCGGTAGGCTTTTGCGCCGTACTTGGTCAGGAGCTCCAGGTCCTCCTCATATCGGTGGTAGTGGTCGCATGCGACGTCGCCGTTGGCGCCCTTGGTCCGCGACGGCTCCAGATGGCAGAAGGTGTCCCATATGGACGTCCCGCGGCCGTCTTCCGCGACGGCGCCCTCGATCTGGTAGGCTGCGGTTGCGAACCCCCATTCGAAGTCAGATGGCAGCGCCGACGGCATGGACTGGGCCATTTTGATGTTGGGCTGATGGCTTCAACGGTCTCGTCCGGGGGGTGGAATGGAAACAGGGGAGAGAGACAGATGGGCCGTGGAAACTGTTGAGCCACAGGAGCATACCCGTCACGAGATGGCCTCTAATATACAAAGCGATGCGCGTAAATCCCGACGATTCCACTAGTTCATGACGTTTAACACGTCTGTCCCGCTTCTCGTCGTCGACAATCTATTTCCCCGCGATATTTCTCCGTCGGCCTCGATACCGTTGACGGCGCCACCAGGTTGAACTCTTCATCTATTTCTCCGCCAACTCAATTCTCCGCCAATTCAATCTCCCTCGACTCAATTCTCGTTCGACTTAATTCTCCGTCCTCGTTCCCCACGGGGAAGGCTTCTTCCCGCACCACCACCACCGTCTTGTTCCTGGCGTTGACACGAGAGGCATGGCAGTTTGCCCGTCGTGAGCCTACTATATAGTCGCTCGTGATGGCCCCTTCAAATCCGTCGCATCTCCATGGGCCCAGCATCACCAAGTCTGCCACCAGCCTCTGACCTCCCTCAGTCTTCCCCGTCCTTGCAGATTTGCGCAGTCACGCCATCGCAGTCCCGTCATGGCTCCCGCAGCAGCCCACACTGTCGATGGCCTCCTGCCTCCAATAGACTTGCAGTCTATCCCCCCCTTCTGGCGGAGAAAGAACGGCATTCTGCTCTACTTTCTGTTGACGTCGTCTCTACTGGCTAGTGCTGCTCTTGGCATTGATGGGGTACGTTGGCGTCCTGTCGTCAGCAAGACACACAGCATCAAGCAACCAACGGCTAATCACATCAATCCAGTCCATGACCAACGGCATGCAGGTGCTACCCACCTGGCAGGACCGCTTCGGACATCCTACGGGGTCCAAGCTCGGCTTCTTCGGCGCCTCCAACGCCATCGGCGGCGTGATTCCCTTCATCTTCCTCAGCTGGATCGGCGACAGGCTGGGCCGCCGCGTGCCGACCGCCCTGGGGTCCATTGTCATCATCGTTGGTGTCCTTGTCGAGTTCTTCGCGACGTCTCTGAACATGTACATCGGAGGCAAGATCGTGCTCGGCATCGGTTCCTCGCTGATTCAGATGGGGGCCCCGGTCCTGGTCACGGAGCTGAGCCACCCCAAGGAGCGGGTGCAGGTCACGACCTTCTACAACACGTCCATCGTCCTCGGCTATGTCATCGGGGCGTGGGCAACGTACGGCTGCTTCAGGATACCCAATCAGTGGTCCTGGAGACTGCCGACTCTGATTCAGATCGTCCCATCCGCCTATCAGCTCTGCCTCATCTTCTTCTGCCCCGAGTCCCCCCGTTGGCTGATTGCCAAGGGCAAGGTGGAAAAGGCGCGCGAAATCTTGATCAAATACCATGGCGAATGTGACCCGAACTCGGAAGTGGTCGCGTTCGAAATGGCAGAAATCCAGGAGGTGATTGGCAAGGAGGCAGAGCAGAACATCACCTGGAAGGCCTTCTTTTCATCCATTCCGAACCTCAAGCGCATCGGTCTCTGTTTCGCCACCGCGGTCTTTAGCCAGAGCTCCGGAAACCTCCTCGTGTCCAACTATCTCACCCAGATTCTGAAAGACACCCAGACATCCCAGTAATGAATAAATACATAATTTTGCCATATTCTTATGTATTCATAGTCGTGCCCTTATATTCTTATGTATTCTTAAGCTTATG